>BQKZ01009006.1:4409-16749 GCA_036244855.1 Temnopleurus reevesii
GGGCTACGACGCTAAAATATTTTCCACACTTTAGGTTATAACTTTTCCAAAACTTGTTAATTTTTCGTACAATCTTTTGTACAACATGTTCATGATATCATTTTTCTTTTTAAGTAGATTTGAAGACAAAATTTGGCGATAAAAATATTGGCTTTTACCAAAACTGTAATTGGGCTTTAACGCACAATAAACCATTTTTGTCGATAAACACTGATTTAAATATTGATTTAACTACGAAAATACATATATAGGGTAAAACTGACTTGTCGAAATAAAGTATCTCGATAAATCTCCAAATCGTGTCGCACTTTAGAGACCACGTATGGAAGAGATTTAACGCTTGTGCTTTTATAAGAATTGGCGACTCATTACGATACTGTTCGTGGTGAGCCTCAAATTAAAACAGTCTATATTTAAACAAGCGTCTAGTCCTAACACTTAAAAAGAAAGTAATAATCGCCTGCTTCTATATATTGGTGATAATAGCTGGATTTCGAAGGTACATTTATATGTAAAACATTGCAACTCCGGTGCTGTCATCATTAGAGTGCTAACAATCGGCTAGCCACATTTGTGTAAATTTATACAGAGACTTGATTTTAAGGGGAAACCATCCCTGGAATTATTTTGATGCCAATGGATGAACAAAAAAAAAATGAAATGCACAAACTGAAATTTGAATAGAATCGGTTTATCAGAAGAAAGTTATGAATTTCTAAAGTCTCGATAATATCCTTGATCCTTGACTGAAAACTGACCTCAAGTTGGAAGCTATTTATTACTACTGTATGCAAATACCATTGGAACTTTTAATAATCGGTCGTTTGATTTTTCTTGATTCACTGGTAACGCGATAATTCCAGGGGTGGATCCCCTTATTTAATGGTCAAGAAATGTTTACGCCGGGGACTCAGTTCGCTTCTACTGAATTCGTTCGGCTTGCTCACGACGTGCGCGAATGTTAGCGTTAGCCATGCGTTTCCCTGTGATTTTCCACACATAGACAATGTGAAATAAATTCAAATTATGGTGAATAAAGCTTTGATATTATGTGCACGAATATGCCACTGCTTTACATACAGAGATGCCAACCTTTCCGGAATATGTAGGATGCCAAAATTAATTTTCAGTTGTTATTGTGTAATCTTTTCTAATCTTGTTAATAAATCTTTTGTCAATATTTGTTTTTTTATGTAGATGTTATATCAATAAATACGTAAATGATAAAAACAAAATATGGATAAGGCAACAAATGAATAAATGTAACAGCAAATATGGCAAGATAACCATACTCTAAGACTTTGAGTAGTAATGAAACACTTGAAATCATAAAGATAGCGCACATACATATTCCAGAACGATTGGCATCTCTGAATTTGTAAAACTTACATAGCTTCAGATGAACATGTTATACAAACTTGTCTCATAACATGGCCCACGGAATTCTATATAACTCAATTACTGGTTTGAATAATCATTTTAAAACACGTCAAAAAAGCAAGGAAACAGTAGTTACTCGAGATTAATGCAGCCAAATTTCACGTGCCCCCCCCCCCCCTTAAAAATGATGTAATGTTATACAGGTTTGCAAATTTCGTGCACATTTTTGCTAAGTGTATTTTAATGAGTAAAAGTATGGTGCTTTTCTAATCCAGTGCTTCATTTCCTTGAAAGAAAACTCAGATGAAATATACGACGTCGCGAGTTGGCAACCGATTACGTCACCGGCTTCTCTGAATCCAAAGTCTGACGTGAATAAGATACACGAAGCAGGTCATTCCTATTAAACTGTGTATATGTCGTATGAATTAAGTATTAGTATACGGCGGGCGGGTAAGACTGCTGAATACGCTTATGAATATTGGAAATGCAGGCACTGTAAGTTCAGGGGATAAAGGACCTGGGCAAAGTAAACATCTTCATTCAAGCATTCACAATATAGCTCCATGATCATAAAAGAAAGTCCCATGTGCGACTCTTGTTCAACATTTTACACAGAACATGAGGGATGGAAATTTCTTTTGTGTCCAACTAGCTGTTGTTGATGCTGAATAAGCTTATGAATGTTGGAAATGGAGGTACTGTAAGTTCAAGGGACAGAGGACCTGGACAAAGTAAAGAACTTCATTCAAGCATTCGCAATAGCTTCATGAACATAAAAGAAATCCCCTTGTGCGATTCTTGTTCAACATTTTCCACAGAACAAGAGGGATGGGAATTTATTTTGTGTCCAACTATCAATTGTTAAGGCTTGAATGAATAATGTTTACTTTGTCCCAAACCTTTGTCCATCCTGCTCGTAATGAGGGTAATATTGAAATATTAAAAAGAAAATCTTGATGTTAGTGATGCAACCCGTTCTTAAAATGTGCGAAAGGCAAAATGAAATTGTGAATAATGCAACTGCTGAACCAAAGTGAGGGAAAGCATGGCAGCAATAACCATACTCTCAGCCATTCACATGTGATGAAAGCCTTGAATTCATATGGAAATATTTCTTGAGCAGATGCTAGGGACTGATACGAGATTTTAAGAAAGGGGGTGTAACTTAAGGGCGACGCCCGAACTGGCGAGCAGCGAATGAGTGAAGCCCCTAGATGTCCTTAAGCGAATGGAGTAAATCTGCGATGATGGAATGGACTAATACATGTACATTTTCACGGACCTTTTTTTTTTAACTGTTTTGAGGAAACTGTCGGTCATCGAAAAAAATAGGGGCGTGCTCCTTTAATACGGTCTTACTTTACGATCAGCTTAGAACAAGAAGCAGACTAAGCCCCCTTAGGTATCCCATGTGCACAGCTCGGTCCAATGGTGTTATTCATTTTATCCATCACTCTTTCTGTCCGCCATATTTGTTGCGCTTTTCCGCGATGTCACTTTACACAGCCTATATTAATTTTGCGAGCTGTTGCATGTTTCCTCACTTTGAAGCCCAAATATAGTTTAGGTAACGCGTAAGAAATGTCAATTTTACCGAATGTTTAACATGACACAATCTTACCATGCTTACACACATTTCTTTTAGTGAACTGAATCTCCTTTAAAATTTGAAATTGATTGTTAAATCATATTTAGCGCCTTCTCTCAGTAATTATGTTTTGTTTATTATCGAGCACTTGCGAGGTTATTTCCGAAATTTGACAAAAGAATTAATTTCTCAAATTTTCATTTAACATGTTTAATACTTTGCATGAGAAGGTGTCGGTCTTAGTCACGAAAGTAAATATTGGTCCACTATGAGGAAACCACATACTAAGATTTTTTTTGCACATTTTAGGTGGCAAAACTCATTCATTTTTTTCACACAATCTTTAAATTTGTGCAATATGTTCATGATCTTACCAAAGCTGTACTTCACCAAAAGCTTTTACAGTCTTAACCATGCAAGGTCACCTGGCTTTTGATTTTAACTACATCCATATGCTTAATGCACATCCACTCAAGTTCACATTAATCCAAACAGGGTTTGTAGCCTTCGCCTTTATTACGTTGTAATAGATGGCGATGTATGTTGCCTAGCAACGGCAGACGGCAATAAAAACCTATCAAATTTGATATATCACATCCATCAAAACAGTAGGGAAACTGATGCTTTTTATTACAGAGCGATGCACTAGGATATATATCTTTTACCCTTTTCTCAAAAGCATTTAGCCCAGGATTTAGCCCAGGGCTACCGCTAATCTCGTACTATTTAACCCCATACTGAATTTATTTCCTAGCTCTTCCCACTAGCCAAATCTCTTGCAGAATCCAGGATAAGGAAATGCTGGGTTTTTCTCACACAAAATCTCTTGTTCCCTGATTAGAGGTAGCAACACCTGGGCCACGTAACATAAAGTATTCCAATCGATCTTACAATTGATATCAATCGCAAGTCTATGCTAGGAATATACACAAATTTGCGATTGATTGCAAACTTGTTTTATGTAACATGCCCCAGGTAGCACATGAGTGCATTTCTGAATGGACAAACTGCATGCGCTGACCTTGGCGTGACCGGGGGGGGGGGGCATTTCATATAAAAATTAGTCAGCGCAACTAGAGCAGATTTTCCGACAGAGGTTTCCGACAGAGGTTTTAGCCAATCAGAATGAAGGATTTCACTGGATTTGTCTCCGCTGACACATTTCGTTGCTGACAAAGTTTCATGAAAGGCCTCCCGGTTTCTTTTCTTGAATGGGCTCTTGGTCCGGGGTTCAGCGGCCATTATTGTATACAAAATGGTCTTAGCTATCATCATCTTGCTAAGACGTGTTAACTTCTTGTGCCATCATCTTAACATAGAAGTCTCCACGTTTGCGTCTATGTTAAGAGGGTGACACAAGACGTTACATGTAAGACGTCTTATTGCAAGAAGAGGATAGCTAAGACCGTTTCGTTAAATTGACCCCAGGTTCTGAGCACCGAAGTTGTTGGGCTAACTTTAGGTATCTTTATCAGTAAAATTGTGCAAATATGGACAATGCTTTTACACAATATCAGGCTTATTCTTACAAAATAAACACTAGTTTTGGTCGTACGATGTTTTTCTTTTAACCTATGGTTCCCGGGAGATAGTTGCAATGGTGATCTCACAAAATCTAAAACTTTTAAAGTATAAATTAAAGATACCTTTTCATTAGGGACCGCAGAAATGGGGGGAGGGCGGGGTGGCAACCCCTCGCCCGCCCTTTTAAAACGTTCCTAAAAGTCCATGTTAATCGATTCATTCACCCCTAACCCCTCCCCACCCCATTTCTCAACTATGTAATCTTTCGACTCAATAACGCTCTTTGAACAGTGACTGAAAAGTATTACGCTATCACAAAGAGTCAGACCTAGGTTACCAATAATGTAGAAAAGGGGAAGACCGTGTGAAGTATTATTTTTTAGAGGCGCATGTAACAAAAAAAGGACAAGGTTTTTAAAATTTTAATCACATTTATGGGCGGATCCAGCAAATTTTGATCGGGGTTGTCAGCAAGTCAAGTAATAAAATGTTCCTCTTTTCCAAAATGTCCTTCTTAATTGAGGAAAATCAAAGGGATGCAATCGTTTCATCCATTAGATTTCATTTCTCTTGAACTAGAAAGGGAATTAGTTTTTGATGTGTTCAGAGGAGATGCATGTCCACGGCTTGGCTGATTTTCAGGTTGACATTAGATGTGTTTTTCTTCTTAATCTAGGAAAATCAAAGGGATTCAATCTTTTCACCCATCTAATTTCATTTCTCTTGAAATAGAAAGGGAATTAGTTTTTGATGTGTTCAGAGGAGATGCATGTCCACGGCTTTGCTGATTTTTAGGTTGACATTGTTTAGACAGAATCCAAACTGTGACGACATTCCGCGTAGAGTCGTAAATCGTTCCTGGGGCCTGTAACATAAAACACGTTCGCAATCAGTCGTAAATTTTAGTACATGATTTCCCATAGACTTGCGATTGATATCAATCGTACGATCGATTGCAAAGCTTTATGTGACGGGTGTTGACTACCGTATCTGTAGTGTAGGACGGTCACACTAACAGACGGATCTCACACTGTTATCAAACCGCATCAACAACATCGTTGCCGATGTTGACTACTCTTTCTGTAGTAAAAGGCAGTCACACCAACCATGGACCGAGGAGAAAAGTAGGTCCATGCTCTAACAGGATGATTTCACCTGATCCAGAGGCTCCAGACTCACTCATGGGGCTGTCTTGTGTCATTTGCTTGGCCCCATTGTGGGCCCCGTAACATAAAGGTTTGCGATTGATCGCTATTTGATTTTGCGATCGATTGCAAACTTTAGTACATGAGTTGCCATCAGTTTAGCAATTAATCGCAAACCTTTATGTTACAGGGCCCAGGTGTCAACAAAAATGTTTTTGAAAAGGAAAGAAAAAACAGACCCCAAGTAAGTTTGAAGCTTTTGAACTAGATCTCACCCTGCTTTTAAACCGCATTAACAAAATTGTAACTTATACTGTCTTATTCCGTATGAAATCCTATGTTTAAATGTTAATTTTCTCAATATAGACTATACAAATTCATTGATTAAACAAAACATTCATTTTTATTCTACGATGATTCACTTTGGCAGCAGGTTTCGATCAGCATGTTAGTTTTCTCAATCTCAATCTATTAAACAGCACATTACTTTACAATTGTTGGCATGTGCACTTCCAGAATTGGGTGGGGGGGGTCTGAACAATTTTAAATTTTGCGCGTCCCTCTTCGAGGAGCTGACAAGAAAAATAAATTAGTTCGAATTTTAGATGCTTCAGTTTGGCAACGGTAACCCTATATTTTGTCAATAAAACCTCAAATCTACCCTACTTTCGTTCATTAACATTCTTGTTTAGCGACATCATAGAATATGCCCTTATCTTTTGACGCTTTCTATTTCATATTCTTCTTCCCGATACGGCAATTAACTCAACATCCGCCTATACTTTTAAACAGACGATAATTAATTAATTTTGTGAAAGAAGTTTCCCGCCAAATTGCGCTGCTGACGGTCATATTCATATTACGTTAATTTCGTGGGGCTATCATCCAGTACCAACACGAAAATGAACTCGACCGCATGACAAAAATATTTGACATATTTTTTTGGTGTTTTGCATCTATTTCATTTCACATAATGGCATAAAATTTTGAAGAGGACATATGTAATTTATGTATTTCATTTTCGATTTTCTATAGAAAATGGAAGGAAGTAAAACATATTTTATTGTATATCTAGTGTGAAAAGGAAGATTATAAATCAAATATTTTGATTAATGTTTTATTAAATTTGCTATTAACATACTTCGTGTATCATTACACTTTGTTCTTTATGGGAAACATTATGGATTGCTTGACTATGCTATTTTCCGATTTTGTTTTCTTTTACTTTGCCTAATCATGTGTTATCGTGCATGATCCTTTTCGCACCAGGAGGATTTATGTAAATCTCTGTTCTTTGCAATGTTTCAATTTTTGTAGTCATAGAATTGGAGGTTACATTTAAATGAACAATGGTCAATTAAGAGCGGGCCTACTTTATATATGTTTTGATTACCAGTTTTCATCTAATGTTTTTTCATATTTTTATCTCTCCTTTTTATCAAATAACTTATAACCAAAGCTCAATCACAAATTACAATTACAAATATTTTGATTAATTCATATTATTGTTTCACGTTATTAATTGTCTTAGGTAGTCCCATTCCAGCCATAAAGGCCTACTTAAGAAGGGAGTTCTACTTCATAAAAATACAATTCAATCATGAATATACAAACGATGGCGACATGATCAAGTAAATAGTACTTAAAATATATATACATTAGAATGTATACATTAGACAAAACACATTGACTTTGGCATTTGTTGTTGTTGTTGTTGTTGATGATGATGATGATGATGATGATGATGATGATGATGGTGATGGTGATGATGATCATGATGATGGTGATGATGATGATGATGATGATGATGATGATTATGTTATTTTTGTTGTTGTTGTTGGTGGTGATGGTGGTGCATTCAAGTATAAATAATCACATTCTTGATTTCCACATCTTTGATATTCGACTTAAAATGTATATAATGCTCATGAATTATAAGCCTAAAAGAGAATATCTATATGTGATGTGCTGAATGGTTAATGCAATGTACAGTTTCATGTGTGAGAGCATAAATCTATCTCAACGCATAAACTCAAATGGTAGGCATAGATGCACTTACCTAAATAATTTCATATCAACCATAACTACATAGCAGCAAAAGCACGAATCTGTCTCCAAAATACAAAAAAAAAACAATGTCCTATACTGGCTCATAAATCACCATATACAGCTCCATTAGAGTTCCATTTAGTAATCCTCCTTCTACTTTACGCGGGAGCCCTGTGTAACGTAAATTGTGGCGTAGAGCTTTATGCATTATGTGTGTTACTATCGAAGAGAAACCCATTCGCATTCCACATGTGTTCGCAGACGACATCAAAAAAGCTTTGCAATATGTTGAAGTGTACGCCACGAAACGGCGGGAAAAAAATACGCAGCCGAAACAAGCCGTATATACTGTGTATTCAGAATGGGTGGTTCATTTACATTCGAGTCGTAATCTTTTCATCTACCGCGCTTTAATGCATCCCTTTCGCTTGAACATACTGAGAAGGTCGTACAGTTGTAGCAATGTGATAAAAGGGGAAAGTGAGTGAATAAGCATATAATGCTGGAACAAATTTATGTAGATCTAGGAGATATGTCAAATGGAAAGGAACTATGATTTTGTGAAATTATTACTCAGTGCGTATATTGTTTAAAAGCATCCATAAGCTTGAAGTGGATCGCGAGGTTTTGCAGAAAGTGCACTTTTATATATTGCATTATAAGCTGTAAATGGGTAGGAGCTTGTGTGTAAAGAGAGAGAGAGCGAGAACAGGTAAATTGGCAAGTGTTATCCGTACATTGAAAGATGGAACGAGATAAATAGGGAGAAGGATATAAAACAGACAATAAAGATAAATGCAGAGAGATTGAGAGAAAGGAAAAGAAAGAAAAATAAAAGAAGGAGAAAGAAAGAAAGTGAGAGGGGAAGAGAAAATTAATCTAATAAAAAATTGTGAGATTCAACATTAAGAAAAAAAATACAATCGAACAAAGAAAAAGCGGCTGATTTGCTTTCAATGAATGGCCTGTTGAAAAGATGTCTCATGCCTAGGTATGTGCATGTATGTGTGTGTGTGTGTGTGTGTGTGTTTGTACGTCTGTCTGTATCTGTATTGGAAGAGAAAACACATTGGATTTGTGAGTATATCTACAGTAGATGGGAAGATACTCTGCAGTGAGATAGGGAACAAGAGATATAAATAGAGAGCGTGTGTGTTTGTATACATGTGTGTGTGTGTGTTTGTCTGTATCTGTGCCAGGAAGAGAAAGATACATTAATGTGATTGAAGGGGAAATCTTGAACAATCTAAGGTAGATTAGAACACGTTGACAAGAGAAAGAAAGCGAGGGAGGAAGAGAGAATTTGGGCTTCGGCGTGTGTTAATGTGTGTGTGTGTGTGTTTGTTTGTTCGTCTGTCTTTGTCTGTGCTTGGAAGAGAAAGATACATTAATGGAGTGAGTAGTAGTCACCAATCTAAAGTAGATAAAAACATGTTGATAAGAGAAAGGAAGTGAGGTAGCGAAGGAGGGAGAGAGAGAGAGAGAGAGGGAGAGAGAGAGAGAACAATGTGTAGCGGACGTGTTTGTGTGTAGTTGCGTGTGTGTGTGTGTGTGTGTGTGTGTATGTTTGCCTGTCTGTCTGTGTCTTTACTAGGAAGTAAAAGAAGCATGAAATGTAGTCGACAGCAAATATTCGTCAATAATCTAGAGTAGATAAGATGGGAACATATTACTGCACATAATATACGAAAAGAGAGAGTGAGGAAGTGAGAAAGAAAACTTGTGTTTTAGCGTATGGGTATGTGTGTGTGTGTGTCTGTCTGTCTGTTTGTCTGTCCGTCTGTCTGGATCTGTGCTTGGAGGAGAAAGGTACATTACGGGGATTCGAGAGTCAATAGTCATCAACAATTTATAGTAAATGAGAATATAACTTGTTGAAAACAGGAAAAAGTGATGGAGGGAAAGAGAAGGAGTATATTTGGGATTGAGCTTGCGTAGGTGCATGTGCCTGTCTCTGTAGATGTATTTGACTATCTTTTCGGTGTATGTATGTCGATGTTTGTCCGTTTACACGTGTGAAAGGAAATAAATAGTACAATAAGAAAGGGTTCAGTAAATAATTATATTCACAGTGTGCAAACGTCAGAAAAAGGGACGCTATTATTATTATATGCAAATAAAAGGGGTGACTGGACAGGAGGTAGGCCGAGTGTAAGTAGAGAGGAGTTAGCTTATTTGCTCGTCAACAGGGAAAAGGGAAGTAAGTGTAAAAATATTGACAGAGTGAGAACGAGTGATAGGGGATATCAGTTGTATATCTGGGGTGGGGGGGGGGCTGGGGACGGGATCGGATCATCCCCGTAAAAATAAAAATGGAGACCTTGAGGAAATTTTGTTCCAGTGCTTTTTGCTTGTCAGGACGATTGTTTTTGTTGTTGTTGTTGTTGTTGCTTATTAGCTTGCCGATAGAGTGTATATATGTGCATGTGCGTGGGTGCGAGATTGTTTTTGTTTGGCTATACTGAGAATATAAATAGATATTGTTGGGTTCGAGATAAAAAAAAAAAAAACATTAAAGATTGTCGTCAGCTATCTATGGTAGATGTTAACATGTTGATAATAAGCTCCTGTAAAAAGCTTATGGGAACATAACAAAAACGTGGAAAATGTTTGTCCAAATTGAGTTGTATTACTGAAAATAGAGTTTTATTTTTCTAAATAAGTGTTTTCATTTAAGTATATAGGCCTAGTCTGAAGTAAAAACAAAATTTAAAAAATTGCTTGATGGACTTGAAATGACCAACCTCAACCTGACAAGTAATTTTCATTTTTCCTTTTCATTTTGCAGGCGTTTTAGGGCTGTTTACTACACGCTAGTTTGTCTTGTACTTAAAATATGTTAAATAATGATAAAAACAAGATTTTCCGACAGATCAAATTAAAAAGAAAGAGTGACTATTGGGCATTCAAACAATATTAATTACCTAATTGTGGAGGTTTATCAATCACCATGCACAAATACCCACACGCCACATTTAAGTACAATTCCGGATTCTTGCCTTTAGGGAGGGACGGTGGGGGGGGNCTACATCCTTTCCTTTCCTCTGCCTTGAGGAATCTCAAAATGGCTCTTCAAGAAATTGAGAACCATTTTAGGACCAAAATGTGGAAGAAAGTATCAAACTTCAAACCATTTATTTTTCATTCAACTAAATGTATGTATCATTCCTTCCATTAATTTGAATTTTACTTTCATTTTTTCCCTCATTTGTTATTTTCATCTGGAAAATAAAACCAAACATACCTTCAGGAAGCTTATTTTCTAAAGAGTGCACAACCCTTTAGTTGGCCCTATAGACCCACCAATGATGTATTTCTGCACCACACGGTGAAATTGATATAATTGTGTGTCCTCATTTGTTATTTTCATCTGAATCATTTGAAAAATAAAACTAAACAACCATTCTGTAAGCATTTTTCCTAAGAATGTACAACCCTTTAGATGGCCCTATAGATCCATTAATGATGTATTTCTGCACCACACGGTAAAATTGATATAATTGTGTTTCCTCAATATCGTTTTCTCATTTGTTATTTTCATCTGGAAAATAAAAACCAAACAACTCTTCAAAAAGCATTTTGTACGAAGAGAGTACAACCCTTTAAATGGCTCTATATAACACCACCAATGATGTCTTTCTGCACCACATGCACGATGAAATCGATGTATTTTAATTATGTTTCATTAATATTGTTTTCTCGTTTGTTATTTTCATCTGGAAGATAATGATTAAAAAAACAATCATTCAGGAAGCATTTTTTCCTGAGAGTGTACAAACCTTTAGATGGCTCTATAGACCAACTAATGATGTCTTTCTGCACCACATGCACGATGAAATCGATATATTCTAATTATGCTTCCTCAATATTGTTTTCTCATTTTTTATTTTCATCTGGAAAATAAAAACCAATCGTACCTTCAGGAAGCATCTTTCCTTAGAATGTGTGCAACCCTTTAGCTGGCCCTATATACCCACCTATGATGTCTCTCTGCACCACACGGTGAAATCTATATAATAATGTTCTCCTCATTATTGTTTTCTCATTTGTTATTTTCATCTGGAAAATTAAAACCAATCATAGCTTCAGGAAGCTTGTTTTCTGAAGGGTGTGCAACCCTTCAGCACTGGCCCTATAGACCCACTATGATGTCTTTCTGCACCACACGGTGAAATTGATATAATTATGTTTCCCCACTTGTTATTTTCATGTTGAAAATTAAAAAGAAAAAACATTCAGGAAGCATCTTTCCTTAGAATTTGCGCAACCCTTTAGGTGGCCCTATAGACCCAACTATGATGTCTTTCTGTACCACATGATGAAATCGATATATTTTAACTATGTTTCATTAATATTGTTTTCTCAATTGTTATTTTCATCTGTTTAAAAAAAAAAACATTCAGGAAGCTTGTTTTCTGAAGACTGTTCAACCCTTCAGTTGGCCCTATAAACCCATCAATGATGTCTTTTTGCACCACACAATGAAATCGATATATTTTAATTATGTTTCATTAATAGTGTTTTCTCATTTTGTTATTTTCATTTGGAAAATAAAAACAAACAAACCATTCAGCAACCATTTTTCCTTCGAATGTGCGTAACCCTTTAGGTGGCCCTATAGACCCACCAATGATGTCTTTCTGCAGCACAC
>BQKZ01009007.1:0-25718 GCA_036244855.1 Temnopleurus reevesii
GGGTGTTCCCAACTAAGCCAAAATAAAAA
This sequence comes from Temnopleurus reevesii, assembly GCA_036244855.1. Taxonomy (NCBI): domain Eukaryota; kingdom Metazoa; phylum Echinodermata; class Echinoidea; order Temnopleuroida; family Temnopleuridae; genus Temnopleurus; species Temnopleurus reevesii. Next base: position 30 of record BQKZ01009007.1, read on the forward strand.
TGAAGAAAAAATATTATAAAATATATGAAACACATTTGGGCCCTCTTTCACTGAAAAGGGTATTGATAATGGTATGATACATCAATACAAATCAACTTGTATTTTCATAATAGTGGACCTTTAAATCCTATTTCTAGGCCTGAGAGATTGTATTGATATTTTGATGTTTTACATATTGATATCTTGAAAGTGATTGTTTTTTTTAATTCTCTTAATTTTCTTGTCAAATGGGAATTTTTTTGTGAGGTGAACGCATCGCACAATGGAGATTATACCGGATGTATAGAGAAGTCTGTGTTTAATTCATTTTGATTATTTGTGTAGGAGAGAGAAAGGGAGAGAATGCTAGAATAAATAAATTGTGTAATACCAAAGAAAAAAATGTGAAAACAATTTGCAGATCATCATTCAAAATGATATTTCTCTGCCCATTTTACACGGATGAGCATGTATTAAATTGTCACATAAGTTTCCAATTGGTAAAATTTAGTCAAAGATAGATAAACAGAGAAAAAACTTCAGCCAGGTAAATTAATTTCAATTGGCCTATCAAATGGAATGTGAAAATTAATTCCATATATTAAAACTCTTTTTAAAAAGTAGGGAGGGATAGAGAGAGAGAGAGGAATTCATACAAAAGGAATTCATACAAAAGGAATTCATATAAAAGGAATTACCTCATAGGAAACCACCTGGTATGTACTGGATCAATTCCAAAAGCATTTGATGCAACCAGACATGATCTATGTATATTGTTGAGACTACTTCACTGAAAGAATATTCACCATCTCATCAGAACAGGTTGCCAATCAATCAAATTTGACAGTTGTCTATTTGTGACACTCATCATGCCAGAGGCATAGAGTAATATGTTTTGGCACTTTTCATTTAGAAGAATAGCTATTCCAATAAATCATAAAATTAGATGAGAATAAGAGGAGAATATATGACTTAACAAGATGAGCATAATGACATAATAGTACCTTAAAACAAATAGACAGTGTTTGCAACATCAAATAAAATTAATTAGTCATAATCCGAAGGAGTTTGTCAAAACATTTGTTTATTAACACCCATCCTTAAATTGTAAGCCCTCAAAGCCTCCCCTGCAAAGATCGTGACATCATGATATGTTTGCTGTCACTGTGTTGACTCAATTTATTTTTTTCCTCCTCCCATTCCTCCTGTGCAAAGCGTGTCTTGGGGCATCTATTGTCCAATGACAATAGGGTCTTTTGGAATAGATCAAGCGTAAAGAGAAAGGCAAAAGGAACAAGGACAGAGAGAAAGAGAGAGAGAGAGAGAGAAAGGTGTACACATGTAGGTGTAGTGCATATCGAAACGTTGAGCTTCCACTTTGCACAACAGGAGCGTTCACTTATCCGTGACAATCTCTTATAATATGCGTTCCCAGCTTGAGGCAGCAGTTTTTCCTCTATTCAACACAATCCCTTATTATTAGGGTGTAAAATCTTCCACAGAATGTCTCGCTTGCAAAACCTTGGCCGGGTTTCGGGGCGTAACTAGCATGGGTGTGTGACTCAAACTTGATGTCGAGCAGCGGAAGAGTGATAATTGTGGAAAATATTTTGATTTAAGATCAGACTGGGATTCTTGAGTGTCTTTGGAATTGAATTTGGATGAGAAGTTTATTGGAGATATCATACATAGTTGGTTGGAGTGTTGCTTGAATGCAATTCGAGGAGAGGTTCACCGGCCTGTTAAGTTCAATAGTGTATACTTCACTATACACATTCAATAGGTGTTCATTAAAAGTGAAGTGTGTTCCTCAAGGAGACGTTGTGGTGCCACTACTATTCAGTGAATTCATTGCAGTGAACCTTAGGTACCATTGGCGCCATGTCTTGGCGATCCAAGAAGAAGCAGAACGGTATCGGGCACCAGTCGTACAACATCACCATGACCGTGGACGACTCGGCCGTGCCCGCGAACGGGACCCCGCCCGTCATAAACGGTAACGGTAAGAGCACCATGAAGCGGAGCTCCTCTCTACAAAGCCTTAACATCTTCAAACACCTCCCCAGCAAGGGCGGCTCCCTATCAAGACTCTTCAGTCGCAAATCTAAGCATAAACTCCCCGCAAATTACTCTTCCCCTAACTCTCGTTCGCAGGACAATGTGGCGTACGACTTTGAAATCCAAGGTGGACCCCCATCGGATGCGTCCGTGTCGGCAATGGCGCTAGGCTCGGAGAGAGGCGCACCAAGCCCCGCCTTCTGGGAGATCCCAAGGGAGAGGCTCGTGGTGGGAAATAGGAAGCAATATGGACGCTTCGGGGAGATCTTCTTTGGGAAGGTGATCGTTGGAAGTCAGAGCCTGTCATTGGATGTTAAGAAACAGAGAGGTAAGGAAGATAATAACTTTTACATGAATCTTATTCTAAAAATATGTGCAGAAAAATTACCCTCTTTCATTTACAATGTTTGATGCATTAAAGGTTCTGTTCTCTATCTCTTTTGTGTTTTGATGATTACATTTTAATTTCTGTTAAATCTTTATTTTGTTTTGTAAAAGTGAAAACACGCCAATAAGCGGAAAAGGAATGAAGAGTGATAATGATGATTGCACTATTGAATTTGAATTTGAATTTATTCATTTGAATGTCATCGACATATAATGCCAACATTTTGTTCTGATTACATTTTTTCATATACGTTGTGTTATGTCAAACAAATTATACAAAATAAAGAGAATAATTTGATTATAATAATGAAACAATGTTAAATAAAATAATTATTTGACAACAAAATAGTCAATCAGATTAGTTTATCCTTTATCTCTCCTTTTAACTTACAATCTTCAGATTGATAAGAAAGTGCCGAATATGATATTGAGTGACAGTCTGTTCACTTTTCATATATTTTACATCATTAATAGGGGTGCCAACCGTTCTGGAACATGCAGGACATGTATTTCCATATGAAATCAAGGCTTTCATTACAAGTCGGAATGGCCGAGAGCACAGTTATGGTCCTCATATTTACTTACATTTGTACATTCCGGAATGGTTGTCATCTCTGAATTGAACTCTGCAGTCATGAATGAATAATTCATGCATGCATATTATTTAATCACCCATCTAATTGCATCAGCATCATGAAGTACTTATGAAAATATCTTTCTGATAAGTCCAAAATAGGGAAGAGAATTTTAATAAAACAAAATATATGGATTGAACTAATCTACATATTATTCCAAAGAAATTTCAAGTTTGTACATGGTGCTTCCATTATAAATAAAACTAATATCCACCACCTATCAAGGCTTATATGTTTAACAGCAAATTTTACCACTTTTAGAGCATGCCATTTCACACATAATTATTTTATTTCTTTTTCTTTTCAAAATAATTCAAAAGGAAAATTTTTACCACTTGTTATGAAGACCATGCTCAGCCAAGTGTAACAGCTTTTCTTTGGAAAAATATTTGTTCTATTCATATTGTAAATAGTGTGTGGGCTGTAAATTTAATGGAATGTAATTAGCTTCTCCAAAAATTCAAGGACCCAAAATGAAATATAGACACAAAGTCCAAATTCAATCCTTACTTAGAATCCTCTGACCCATATTCAAATTAGGCGTTTTTCGTTAGCTGTCAGTTTTTCATCCATGACGTAATACTAATTGACACAATATATGTGTCAATTAACTTTGTAAAAAAATTGTAATTTGGGCTGAAAGAAATCAAAAACCCAAGACAAAACAAAGAATTATATTTTAGCTAGAATCCTCTAACCTATATACAAATTAGGCATTTCTCATCAGCTGTCAGTATTTCATGCATGAGATAGTATTAATCGGAAAAATATGTCAATTAACTTTTGTAAAAAATTGGATGATTCATCTTTTTTTCTGTATGCTACTGCTAATAATGTATGTTATTGAAATAAAGGCATGCTTTTATATTTTTAGTCTTGTATATCAAATAATTGTGTCTATGCAATAGATATCAAACTGTTAAAAGCTAGATCTGCGATGGAATTTTGAATATCAATCTACATACAAAGTACAATGATATTGCTAAAACATAATTTTCCACCTCCAGAGTCCTTCACATTTTAGCTTGCATGACATTGTCACCTATGTAATACAATCAACGTAGGAGGAAGCTGTATTTATCAAAAGCAGTTCACATATTTTCTGATTATTCACTTAATTCACTTTCTTAATGCTTCGATGCACCATAAAAGAAATTTGTATAGAAAGGAGGAATTATCAAATATTTCTTCAAACCCTTTCAAAGTACTTAGCTAGAGTATGCCTTAAAAGGCCAGGGAGGAGGGCTTTGTCAAATATTGTTGGGATAACACAAAGTTGAATAGGTGAGGGCGTATGAATTTGGATGAGTAATGTCCCATTATTCATGAAACATATCTATTTTTATAATCCCAAATAATGGGTATTTGTATAAAAAATAATGAATAATATTGACAAATGATACTCCTTGTGGGAGAAATTTAAAGAATTTTCTGATCATCGCTGTTTTATGTAATATATTCTTTTTAGATTTACTATCTATTAATTCATTTATCAATTGATTGATTTTATTTATTCATACATTTGATAAATAATAAAATATATGTACACGTGTTTTGTACTGTCCTATATCCCGCTGCTGGGCAATCAAATTAGATAAGAGCATAATAATTTTAGAAAATACTTATTACAAAATAATACTAAACAAAAACATTTAATAGAAAATCATGTTGTTTTTATTCTTTGCTCTAAATCGAACACTTCCTGGTAAAATGCAGTCTAAAAGTATATATTTTGACCATCATGGGCTATGATAAAGGGAAACAAGCCAGTTATTCCAAGTAATATCATTTGTCAAAATTACTCTGGTCAATTATATAACAAATGCTTTTAACTTGTATTTCACGCTATATAGGCAGTGTGATCTAGACTTGTCCTAACTGTAGGTAACATACAAAGTCTTTTATTACTTAGTGAGTGGCTGGGAATATTATTGTATTTCTCTCATTTTTTTTTCAGCTGCTGCATTATTCACGTTTTATTCATTTATTTTTTTTTTTTCAATTCCTTTGATAATAATACAGTCATATGATAAGTAAATAAATAATATTCCAGAACAGTTGGCATCTCTGAAATTATTGCAACTCTTTCAAAAGAGATATGAACATTAATGTTCAAATTATAGATATTAAAATCATATTATGCTTCTATTTAATTTATAGTTAATATACATGTATCCTTATAGAAATTTTGCAATATAAATTCACTATTATTGTTGTTATTTACAGGTAATACTCCCCTTGATAAGAAGTTGATGCTGGCTGAACTCTCGGTGCTCAGTCGCGTTGGTCGCCATGCTCACGTTCTCAATCTAGTTGGAGCTTGTTCCAAGTCTTCTGGTAAGTGATTTTATCAATTTTGTCAATGATGTAATAACAAGGAAAGCAAGGATTTTTTTTTATCAAATAAGAACTGTTTTTCATCTTACACGGTTTCTACTTTCCTATCAACTTATTTCATTCTGTAGAATGTAATTTTAATCGTAAGAATACACAAACATTTTTCAAAAATATTTTTCAAAAATATTTTTTCCCCTTACTGTACCTATCCTTGGTCACCATGCAACTCAAAATCATCTTTATCTTTAACTTTCAAACAAAAAATATAGTTTTGTAATTCATTTCAGAATCATTTTACATACTTTTGTGCATATTTCTTAATTGTATTTTTTTCTCTTGTTTTTAATCCCTTCTCAATTGATTTAATCGTCATAGACTATAATGATTACATCTGATTTCGTATTCATATATTGATTCACATATATATCAGATAATCGACAAGCGCCAATCAATTTCATTATTTTAAATGCGTCTCGACAAATATGCAGGCAGTCGCGATTCAAAATGTGTGTTCCAATTTGCAGTTGATTTGCGATCAATTGCAACTTTTTAGTAACTCCCCCTATAGAGATTAATGATGTGACATGGCACTGAAGCATGTATGCAAGTACCTTTTTTCTTTGTTATAGATTTTGTTGTAAAACGATAGATTACTTCTCGTTTTACAACAAGGGTTTAGTGATATGTAGTCTGATACATATGTAGATTTAAAGGTAATATGGCTAATAATGTCGAGAATCGAAATGAAATTTAGCTGATTCAACCAGTACAATGTTCATTGTTTGGAAAAAAATCTTTGGACAAAACAGGAATCACCTGATTTTTATAAGTTCATTGGTCCAGTATATTTTAAGATACAGGTGATTTAACACAACACACTGACAGATCATTCATCAGCGACTGCCCAGTAGTCTAATGCTACCGCAATGCACCATGCGCTAATAAATCTCTGCAGGGAGCTTCGGCGAGTAGAGTGTGATTGTGTTTTGGCCCTAAACCACATGCTTTGTTAGTGCAGATCAAATTACTTTTTGCTCTTTTTCATAGTAAATGTTTATTTCATTTTGTCATACTTTAGATATTCTTAGGTTTAAATATATCAAAAGGGTGGCATAAATTTAAACCATTCTTGCTATGATGTAGCATCGTTAAACACTTTCAAGGACTTTGTTATTGTGTGTTTTTATTCAATGCTGGTGAGCCAATTATTCACCTGTTAAATCACCAAATTGATACATATAGGATTATCCAACTTGTGGTTTCTCACGCTTCTTTGAAAATGAAAAACTATTGTATCATCAATAAAATTAACCCAACAGTAGATCTATAAAAGTGTATCAGGCAATGCACAGCTATTATGCTCTTTGGACTGTGTTAATTCAATTTTTTGAGAATTCAATAAGTGAAGTTTTATTTCTCTTCATAAAATTTGATTGAAAATATATAGATTTTTTGTAATAAGGAAAGAATTCAGTGTTTATTTTGATCAAATCCAGCAAATTGAACTGCAATAATCTCATGAGCTGCTCCATGGCATCTTTCAAAACATGCCTTTTTTCTATTTTCTCACCAAAAAAGAAAAGAAAAGAGGGCAAAAACTGAATGGAAGAGATTTTTAACAACTTCCTGCCTTCACTCTCAAGACACAGATATAAACTAAAGTCACAGAATGCTACAAAAAATGCATACAATAAAGATTCAGATTCAAATTGTCAATCTGCTAAAACGAAATCCCTTTTTTCAATAAAACAAAATAACAAATCGTTTGCTAATTTGTTCGTTCTGGGGTCACAGAAAAGTATTTCTTTGTCTGGAACGGTTTAACAATTCTGCATTGGAAGAATTGTGATTGTTTATAAATGGGTCTTTAGAAAGAAATTAATGATTGATTAGAAGTAATCCAACATTGGCAAAAATTGCACTGATTAGGTTTATCTGTAGAATAAGAAAATACCAAATTGTGTATACATCTTTTAAGACATGATCAGATCCAATTGGTAATCCATTATGGGAAAGTTCTTGTGACATCTTTATTTCAACAAATACTCCGATCTTGTTCAGCTATTTGCATTTCTCGTTCTGTTTTCATCACCCCAACCTTTGCTCTGTTTTATTTAGACAGAGCATCAGCGGGACAAGATTTGATCAAACTCCTACCTCCATAATAGACTTCTGTTTCCCTAAATTTTTGTAGGTGTATTCCCATCGAAATGCAAACAGAAGCATTTCCATTTTTGTATGATATTTTTGTTTGAGATGAGCTCACATAAATATGCGTTCATCGGATTGTTCAATGGGAATGGAATGCAAGTCTAAAGGGTGTGGGTCCAAAAGATGTCGACGGGGAAATGTTTTTTTAATGTGTCATTTTAATGTGTCAGATATTCACCTTTGTCGATGCAGGTCATCTCCAAAATACATCTTGGTAAAAGTAACATTTATTTTGATGTTGGTTGTACTATGGTTTGTTTTGACTGAGAAAGTTTGCAAAATTTATTAAATAGGACTACATGTACTGCAGATATTTATGTTAAATCTCCAGTATGTTGTCAAGTGAGAATGTTGTATAAAAATATTGTTTGCTGCGACTAAATTTTCTTATTCAAAGGTCAAACACCCTCCTCAAATGGTAAAAGTTTTTTCTGTTTTTTCTACTACATTCATGATGAAATGGTTAAAAATCCTAAATGCAGCCCCCCCAAGAAACAAACCATTTGAACAACAATTTTGATAAGCCAGCATAAATTGAATTGTATTTTTATACACCCATATCCCCCAAAACAAGGGCCAGTTTATCTCGCCTTCGAAAGCATGGAACCAGTCAGACTGGACGTTTACCTACGGACCATCCAAGATGTCCACAAGCCAGTCATAATGCGCTTTAATACCTGTAGTCACAGATTTTCTTCTTTTTTTTTTTTTACAATCGCACAATAGGCACAAAAATCTGTAACGTTCTCCCATTTTTATTCATCTTCTCCAAATTTTGGTCCAATCTATCTAGCCTACGAAACCATGGAATCAGTCAGATTGGACATTTATCTCCAGACCGTCAAAGATGTCCACAAGCCAGTCATAATTCGCTTTAATACCTGTAGTCACAGATTTTCTTTTTTTTAATCGGTTTATCTCGCCTTCGAAAGCATGGAACCAGTCAGACTGGACGTTTACCTACGGACCGTCCAAGATGTCCACAAGCCAGTCATAATGCGCTTTAATACCTGTAGTCACAGATTTTCTTCTTTTTTTTTTTTTTCAATCGCACAATAGGCACAAAAATCTGTAACGTTCTCCCATTTTTATTCATCTTCTCCAAATTTTGGTCCAATCTATCTAGCCTACGAAACCATGGAATCAGTCAGATTGGACATTTATCTCCAGACCGTCAAAGATGTCCACAAGCCAGTCATAATTCGCTTTAATACCTGTAGTCACAGATTTTCTTTTTTTTAATCGGTTTATCTCGCCTTCGAAAGCATGGAACCAGTCAGACTGGACGTTTACCTACGGACCGTCCAAGATGTCCACAAGCCAGTCATAATGCACTTTAATACCTGTAGTCACAGATTTTCTTTTTTTACAATCGCACAATAGGCACAAATATCTGTAATGTTCTCCCATTTAAATCCCATCTTCTCCACCTTCAGGTCCAGTCTATCTAGTATAGCCTTTGAAAGTATGGAACCGATCAGACCCAACGTTTATCTCCGGACTGTCCAAGATGTTCACAAGCCAGTCATGATGTGCTTTAATACCTGTCGTCAAAGTTTGTATTTTTGGTAACAATCACACAATATGCACAAAAATCTCTAACTTTCCTCCATTTTAATCCATCTTCAACTTTAGGTCCAGTCTATCTTGCATTTGAAAGCATGGAACCGGTCAGACTGGACGTTTATCTCCGGACCGTCCAAGATGTCCACAAGCCAGTAATGATGCACGTACCAGACTTTAACATCACCACACCCCTCATGCCCCTGCTACTGAAGTTTGTTGTCGACATCGCATCGGGTCTATCGTACCTAGCTTCCAAAGGGGTAAGTATTTCAGCTTTTACTCCCTTTGTACAGTATTTTCTTTATTTTAGCAGAGAATAATAATCCAAGTTTGATGATTCTCTTGTTGACTCAAACAAAATTTAATCAATTTGAGGGTATTACTTTATATTCACATAAAGATTGCTCATCGAACTTGTCCCTTTAATAGGGACAAACAAAATAATCTTGTGTCAAATACAGTTGAAGTTCGTTGTCGACATTGCAGAATTGTATCTTTAAGCAACTCTATGAGCTATTTTCTTTTATTTTCATTCTCTGTATTCAACACTAAGAAATTCTGTGTTAGTATAGAATGATAAAGTATTATTACCTTGGAGCTTCAAACAAAATTTTCATTAGCAACAGGTTCTCTCACTTTTCATTCACATTAAAAGTAAAGCAAAAATTGTCTTCCAGACCAATTGCAGTTGAAAGTAACAGTTGTAAGAAATGTTACTTTTACTCTCTTTGTGGGCAAATTAAGCTACCAATACTTTCTAAGCAGAGAATAATCAAGTTTTTATGTAAATTCAAACGAAAATATGTCATTGATGTGAGCACATCGAAAGTTATTCACATTAAAAATTAACTACGTAAGTCTCCCATAGTTGCACACTTCAGGAATGTACATTTTCTTACGTTCTTTGTTCTTGTGCAAGATTTTGAATCTGTAGAAGTGATTGGACACTCAATATATTTTTTTCAGCACAAATTAGAAAACCATTACTGAAAGCTTTATTTTACTATTGAAATATTCCTTGCATTAACCGAGTTGTATGAACGAGTCGTCTGTCTGGCTTTTACATTGTTCATGAAGATCAAATTCACAATTTATAGTTGGCATGAATAGCTGTTGCTGATATGGCAAATCCTATTTAGGTGCTAAATGCAACAAGATTTTTATTTGAAGTAAAAAAAGAGCTTGAGCTTCCGATCCTAGCAGAATCTGAATAATTTTTTTAAATTTCTTAACATGACTTGTGTCTTTTCACATGCTTTATCGAGCCGCTGCAGAAAGCAACTGTTCATTGACTTATACTAACGTTCAACAAACAATTAGATTTAATTTTTAGGGTGTGGTTTTTGTGGGTATTTTATGTCTGCGAAAACAGTCATGTTTGGATTTGGAACTATGGTGCCAGAATAATGGGGCTCAAGCACTATAATCTTACAAAACTTTTATGAAAGGAAAAAGTGCTACAATTGGCAGTTCTAATGGGGTGTTGTTCAAAATCAACTGCAAATCAACTGCAACTTTGAAAATTGTAACACGCATTTTCATTCACGCACAGTATGCGTATTTAACAAGACGCACATGAAACAATGATTTTGATTGGCGCGTTCCGATCAACTGCAACTTGCGATCAATTGCAAATTTTGAGCAACACCCCCTAAGACTGCTTAGCCCATTCAGGACAGGAATGATTTCAAAATAATGTAAATTACTGTTTGGCAACACTAAAAACAAAATGTGTTCCATCGTCCCTAAAGCCCCGGTCACATAGGACCCTGGAAGCAAACCGATTCACCCAGACTCTTTATTAATTCACAGTTAACTGCCTCAGAACAACGATTCAGGGTGAATCGCGTTGCGTCGGGGTCCTATGTGACCGGGGCTTAAAGGATTAATGCCTAATGATGCTTATACCACTTTGAAGCTGTTTCTAATAAAACATTAATTATTGGCTGGTGCATGGTGGTGTATAGAGTACCACCATTTTGGTTATTCGTAATGACGTCTGTTTCAGTGACCATATAATAGAGCAAATGCATCATAATTAAATTGTAAATTAAACTTTTTCCGTATGGTTTGGATCAGCCCATTCATGTAAGACCATTAATATTTGCAATAAAATGCATAATGCCTGAAGTGTAATTGTCTGGTTTTATGGGACCCAGCATGTTATTTGTTGATTATTTAGCGGTCTTGCTTGAAGTTCAAAATGACTAGTATTTTCTTTGGTTGATGTATGAGAAATAGCGGATCAGCTTAAGCTTTCATGCAAGACCATTTAATGCAGTAAAATAAATTACCATTTGCAACAAAATATCTCGTGTCTTGAAGTGTATTTGCCTTTGACTGAATCAACAGCGCATCGTTTGTTGATCATTTATCGGTTTTCCTTGAAGTTCAAAATGTTCAGCTGATAATTACTTGTTTTTATGTTGAGAACTTTAGAGTATTAGCTTATGCTTTCATGTGAGACTATTAAATCTACTAAAAAAGAAAATTACCATTCGCAATATATCTCGTGTCTTGAATTGCAATTATTTGGTTTTAGCTGAACCGAGAAGCGCCCCATTTGTTGATCATTTAGCGGTTTCGCTTGAAGTTCAAAATGGTGACTATTTGCTTTTGTGGATAGAATAATACCATGTATTTTTATGTGGTTTTTACTATTTGCACTCCTGGGGGATACACAACAAAAGAACCGTAACCAACTATAGGGGAACATAATTATTTCCTGAGCTGTTTCTAAAGCCAGTCTGAAATTCCCAGTAATTCTTTTCTACATGCATGAATTCAAAGCGTAGTATTTTCTCAATGTTCAACATTAAGGAATGTAAGGCATCAGATGAAAAAAAAGACAAAAAAATGAACAAAAGATGGAAAAATTTAAAAAAAAAAGATAAAAAAATAAATCATTGAACATGACATGACTGCATTCTTGATATCTATTTTTGGAAATGGTATTTTGTTTTGCAGCTAGGCTACTAGGGAGGGAGCAAGGGGATTCAAATATTTTTAAATATTCTCACGAACATACATGGAAGACAGTAATGTAAATTAGAAAGGCCCAAGAAATAATTGTTATAAATGACCTTCTTTGCTGTCCACTTAAAAAAAAAGGATAGAACAATAAATAACCATTAAACGATTTTAATTCTTCAAAAAGGCATTCACTCATTGCAATATAAAAGTAAATTTATGTAATAGTATTGTATGGAAAACCACTTCTAGAAATAGAGCATAATATGAAGTATGATTCTCCATTTTTCAGGCTCCACAATTTTTAATCTTACATTAAATAAGAATAATAGTGAACAGCTTTTATATAGAGCTTATCAGCTCTTCATGAGAATTTCCCAAGTGCTCTACAATTGCAGCATTATTATCATGGCTTTAGCAATACAGCTATTAGGAGCATAAGTAATAAACTCCTACCATATACACATATCATTGTGTTGATTTAAAACGTGACAGGGTTTTAATCTAATTCCGAGTTGCAGAGAAAGTGAAATGAGATTTTCTACATCCAATCTGAGGTGCAATTCTATGCATTGCAGCTTGGATATTGACGAGTCCGTTTCTGTGTATTATTTCAGATTGTTCAGCACAGCCTTGGGGTGAGGAATATCGCACTGAGCGTCGATCTGGTTGCCAAGGTAACCGATTTTGCCATCAAGGACCAGAGTCAGAGCACGGGACGGGCTTTCAATGGCGGATTGGCCGACTCTGTAAGTATTGATTTGTTTATCCTTCCCACAAGAGGGAGGATAAATTATTCAAGCTAATTATTTGCAATCAGCGTAATTGTCTTAAATCTATGCAAATATGATTGGTAGGGTTGAGATAAGCTCTTGTACTTAATTACGATGTTCATTTATTTACGTTTTTATCATAATGTAGTGACAATTAAAAAGAGATGGAAAGAAAAAGAAAATGGGTAGGAAAAGAAGTGGAAGAGAATAGAAGTGGGGTGATTTAAGGATGAGCAGAAGCTTAGGCAAAGAAATGGAATTTGATGGCCTCAAATTAAAGTATTGAAAAAAATATCAGAAAAAATGTTTTTCCGCACTACAATTTAAACAATTTATTAGGTGAATAAAGGCTTAAAAGGGGATGAAAAGCCAAAGAGCATCTGAAAATATTCATGCAGGTCATAATTTACATGTTTATTGATAATTTTACTGTGATTTTTCAATTTTTGGTGAGAAGCAAAAAAAAAGTTCAGGTTTGGCCATTTTAGAGGGTCGGTCGGGGGAGGGCATCCAATTATTTTCTTTCTAACCAGATACCAGAGATAAGGATGAGGGAAAGAAATGGGAATAGATGTTGATGAATTGAAGGTCACAGAGAGAAAAAGGAAAAGGGGATGATCTAAAAGGGAGGGGAGGAAAGGGGAAAAGAATTACATCACGTCCAGATAAATAAACATGAATTAATGGTACAAAAGGACTGACAGTTAATTATCATTTTGATATCTATTTTTTTTGTTTCTCCCCTTCAGCAATCGTTCCCATCCAGTGCACGATGGATGTCCTATGAAACGCTGGTATTCAACACATACACACAACAGAGTAATGTGTAAGTATATGTGAATGGATTAAAAGCCAGATAGCATATCTCCTTACAAAAATCATTGAATTCAATTACCTATAGTGGTATCTTGTGTAAAGTACTAACTGCGAATGAGCTATTTCGCCATATAGACCCTGTGCATTTACATGCATTGAATATTAGTGTTAGTTTAAGTTAAAAACATCAGATTTTTTTATCAATAGGTTTGATGAATTGATAAACTGACAACTTCAAAATATTACATTTACGCATAATCAGATTATCTAAAAGAACATTTTCAGCAAATTATGTGACTGGAAAGTTTTGATCTATATTGTCTGAAATGTAAGTTTATGTGTATATGAATTTACTTATACTTCAATTTAGTCCAGAGTTTAAGTTAAATGTGCATTTAACACAAGATGTACAAATGGAGAATGTATTCTGTGAAAGGGATTTGATGGGTCAGCTGAGAGTATCATTATTAGAATCATCTATGTAATTAAATCACCTTGATTTTGATCCAAAGTAATTGCATGTTTTATCATTTTTATAGATGGTCGCTTGGTGTTATGATCTGGGAAATTATGTCCTATGGTGAGTTACTTTCCTGTCCATTATTCTGTGATTATTCATTGCAAATATTATATAAAGATATGTAAAATGTTTGATAGCCTGTCTAGAGTTGGAAAGAAAATGAGGTGCAATATATTTAATAGCTCATAAATGAATACATAAAATTCACATTAAGGAAATGATTAGTAGGAAGTTTGTCATGAAAATTGAAATTGAATTGAATTGAAAAGCGGTTCTTCATTCCTATAATGTTTACTGGTTGTAGGAAGTATCAAGGGCATGCACGCTACACAACTCTCAGTACAACTAAAAATTGTTAAATTGAAAATGTAGGACTATCCAGGAAATGCCAACTGTTCCGGAACATCCATGAGGTTGCTATTTATATGAAATTACAGCTTCCATTACATTTAAACGACCAAGAGTCTAGGCATTGACAAGTTCGCTACCACTTTTGTCCAGCTGTCGGGTTATTCATATTCTCATCTTGACGTCATGCATAATCAGGAATGGTTGGCAACTCTACGATGATATGGATGGTTATGAACATAATCATAATTGAGTGAACTATCATATATTGAGTGCTCTATTTAAAAGATGCTTTCAAAAATGCTTCAGCTGAATACTGGAAAGATTTACCTGACATTGTAAAGGAGGCAAATTCAACAGAATCTTTTTGTGTTGCAAAAAATTAAGAAATATTTTTGTAGAGTGATTTTTCTGTTAAAAATGTGCTTTGTAGCGTCTATGGATAAGTTTGAAATCTTTATTCTTTTTAAATTTTTTACAACAAACCTGTTTGATATTACCAAACGGTGAATTACCATTTTCCATATTGTTGATAAATCATTCCATTCATGCATGTGTAGGGCCAAGTATTTCTTTATCTGTATTCATCCTTCTTTCTAAGCGCTTAGGGACTTTCCTTGAGCGAGTGATAAGCGTTATATAAAATATGTTAATTACTTTTATTTTTCTCTTTATTTCCAGGTCATGAGCCCTTTGAAGGTCACCATGTCGATGAGTTGAGCAGAAAGCTGACGGAAGGCTATACGTTGAACCAACCAGATGGCTGCTTAGATGACTTGTAAGCAAAAATTATCACATAAGAATAGTCTCTTGTTTCACTTCTATGAAGTACAAAATAATCTTTGTTTCTCTCCCAATCGGCATTTTATTTATTTGAAATTTTAGAGAAATGTAAAAACTACATGTAATGCAACCATGCGCATAACGTAGGCACTTATATTACCATCGTTCGATGTGCAATTCATGAAGATATAATACAATTTTTAAAAAATTACTATGCATTGTAGATTGCTTTGATTTTTAAATATTTAATGAAAAAATTTAGCTGATATGCACAATTTCCCATAGAAGATTTTGAAGTTGAAATTACAAATCTTTATTATAGAAAACATTTGATATTTTGTTATCTTATGTAGATATGAAATCATTCAGGTTGTCTAAGACTAGATCCTATAACAAACCAACACTCTCAAGTTACAGCCATACTTTCCCAGTAAATATCTGGAATTACAAATCTTTATTTAGAGGAAACCTTTGATGTTTTATCTTCTGGAGAAATGAAATCATTCACAGCTGTTTAAGGGGGTGTTGTTTGAAAATTGCAATTTATCGCAAGTTGCAGTTGATCGGAACATGCCATTCAAGATCATTGTTTCATCCGCATATTGTTGAAAGCACATACTGTGCTACAATTTGCAATTGATTTGCAGTTGATTTGCAATTAATTGCAATTTTTAAGCAACACCTTCTTTGACTAGAATCCAACGACAGATCTACACTCTAAAGTTACAGTCATACTTGCCCATCAAAGATCTCTACTTGAGAAGTAGAAATTACAAATTTTGCAATAGAAATTATTTATTTTATTGTGTAGATATGAAATCATTCACAACTATTTAAGAGGGGATGTTGTTTGAAAGTTGCAATTTATCCCAGGTTGATCGAAACAGGCGAATCAGAATGATTGGTTCATGTGAGTCTTGTTAAAAGCACAAACAGTGTGCGAATGAAAATGCACGTTAAATGTGCAACTGATTTGCAGTTGATTTGCGATAAATTGTAACTTTGGAGCAACACCTAAAATTTGAACCTGAGATGATGACAGATCAATACTCTTGAGTTACAGTTATACTTGCCCATTAAAGATCTCTCCTTGATAAGTTGAAATTACAAATCTATATAATAGAAAACATTTCATATTTTTTTATCTTCTGTAGATATGAAATTACTCAGAGTTGTCTAAGACGAGAACTTAACAAGAGACCAACATTCTAAACTTACAGTTATACTTGCCCATTGAAGATCTATTCTTGAGAAGTTGAAATAACAAATCTTTATAATAATAATAATAATAATAGATGCAATTTATATAGCGCACGTATCCACTCTGCTGAGTGCTCAAGGCGCTTTACATTATTATTACCCTGGCTGTAGCCCGGCAGCCATTGATGATGGTGATGATGATGATAGAAAACATTTGATATTTTGATATCTTCTGTAGATATGAAATCAGTCAGGTTGTCTTATGGGGTGTTGTTCAAAATCAACTGCAAATCAGCTGCAACTTTGCAAATTGTAACGCGCATTTTCATTCGTGTATGGTGTGCGTATTTAACAAGGCACTCATGGAACAATGATTTTGATTGGCGCATTTCGATCAACTGCAACTTGCGATCAATTGCAACTTTTGAACAACACCCCCTAAGACTATAACCCAACAACAGACTAACATTATCATGTGTCAGTCATACTTGCCCATTAACCCTAATCCCATTGGGGGGGGGCTTTTAAAGCCCCCCCTCAACAATTTTCGCCATAAATCTGAAACGCGAGAAGCTCGCGCCATAATTTCTTCTGACTTTTATCTTTCAAGTCTCGCGCAACTTTTGAAACCAAATTCGTGATGACCGGGTATATGATACCGACGCTACGCGCATTTGAAAAATATTCGTCGAGCCAAATTTGAGTCAAAAACGTGATTTTATGTACAAAGTCAATGCAAATTGTGTTTTTAGTCAATATTCATAAATCCTTGTCTATTTTGCATATTAATGCATGAACTGAATTTGAAATTCCTTTTTTATGCCTCTAATAATGTCACCAACAATTCCCATCGAAAAAACAATAGAAATAATAAAGTTGAAAAAACAAAGAAATACATAAGAAATTCACAAAAACAATGAAATACATAAGAAATAGATTTCGATTGCATTTTTTTTCCATGACAATATGTCTGAAACATTCCTATGAGTATCTAGACCAAAAATCGGCACATTTAGAGCTTCAGCAAGTGATTTATTGCCGTTTGTTAGAATTCATGCATAATTATGCATAATTAAAGCCTAATTAGCATAATGAGTAGATTTTTAAAAAATTTGACTACGCAATCTAAGAGTTAACATCGCGGGCTATGTGCATGCCAAATTTCGGCGCGATCGCGCAGTCGACGGCGAAGATCAGAGGGGGGGGCCAAATAAGCCCCCCCCCCCAATGAACTGAGATGACTGAAATATCCCAATGGGATTAGGGTTAAAGATCTATTCTTGAGAAGTTGAAATTGCAAATCTTTATTTGTAGACAACATTTGCTTCTTTGTTATCTTCTGTAGATACGAAATCATTCAGAGCTGTCTGAGACTAGAACCCAACGACAGACCGACGCTGAAGAGTCTTGTAGCAAGACTAGTCAGGAGGTACCAAGCCATCAAGCTACAGGTAAAAGACTATTTTTGCTGTAATTCACATTGATAATGTTTTATAAATAATTGTCCCTTGGAATAGGGTAGTCTCTCTGGATATTTGTACATCAAAGATTAAAAAAAGGAAACACCTTTGACTCCTGTTTACGCAAAATTTTGGCAGAGATGCATACGTGCAGCTGCCCACTGTTACTAATTTATATTGATCATTACTGATTTTATCCTCAGATTTGTAAGATCTTGCATAGTGCGCAATAAAGATTACTAATTTATGTAATTTATAAGATGTGTGAATGTTACAAATTTTTACAGTTTCATTACTACTGTTTCATGGCAACTATGGAGATTGTTCATTAATGATAACAAAAATATTTTTTTACTTCGGCCATTGATTTAAAATCTAAGAGTGAATCTCCCACTCCAAAGGCATAAGTGTCATTGATTGTCCATGTATTAATGTATTAAATCTATCCATAGCCTCAAGTATTCTGTTTGCTTTGTATTTAATTCTCATTCATGCCAACACCATGTCATTTGCTTAATCAGAATTCTATTTTTTGTTGCGTTTTTGAAATCTTGACTCAATTTCCATGTTTCCCCCATTCACAGGACAAGGAGACAAGGGCAGAAATATTCCAATCTCTAGCCCAACTGAGTGATAACCATGACAACATGAGTCCACCTCAGATCAGAAGTATGGAGATGCTTGTTAATGGAAATATTGAGAAGGTAAATATTGAAGTTTATTTATCTATGCAGCTTTCATGTATGGGTGCATTCAGGATATGACATTTTGGGGGAAGAAATTGAACCCCAAATGGCAATTCATGTGCACTGTGGCCCTCTGTATGTTTTGGCAATGCAAATGTATTGTATTGCTATGCAATTGGACATTTGTAACAATGATGTATGAAAAGTGCAAAAGAAAGGAAGAATAACAATAACAAGTAGAGGGGCTGTGGGAAGACATTACAGACAATTTTCTGTACACCAATAGTTTTCTTTGGTTCAAAATTTGATGAGTTAATAATCATTTCCTTGTATAAGTTACCACAGGTCAGACTAATGGCTATTCAGTTAAGCAGCGACAGTGTTCCCTGGGAACCATGTTTTTCTCAGGAAATACTGCAATTGAAAAACCATTTCTGGATCATTGAACACATTTTGATTATGGCTACAGTACATTTTGATCCAAGGTTCTGAAAAAATTGAATGCATGATCGCTATAATCTCTAAATAAATATTCTTATCCCTTTATCAGAAGCATAGTAAAATCACCATTTTATGCAAATTAGCAACTTTTAACCTTTTGGGCAATGGAGAGTGAATTTGATAGCATTGTATTTGATTGAAATCTTAATTTCAATGAAAACATTGTATTGAAATGTAAATTGAGAAAAAATTGAAACTTCTGGTGTTGAAAACTGCATGCCTTGGGAAAAATAGGTATTTAATTTTCTGTAGAATAATTTTTGTTCTGAATGGTTACAAATAAATTCATTTCTATTTACTTGCAGGAATTACCTCAAGCCAGACTCATGGCTGTCCAGTATGCAGCTACAGCATTCCCTGGAAACCACATTCCTTCCAAGTACACACTACTCACGGCTTGCGGAGATGAGTAAGTTCACAGTGATTTCAGTGATTATTATAATATTGTGCGTAACATAACATTTTCATCTCTATGCTCCATAAAAAGAAAAAAAGAGATATACAAAATATAATTTGAAGGAGTATCCTCAGTTTTTCTTCCCAAAATACCTAACATCTAGAAACGTAACATAACCCAAGTTTTTTTTTAGATTGGTCACGTTACTTTGTGTACGTTTCTTGCCCGTAAACCTATTTGCATTTGTTGTTATGACAGGTACAACTTTTATCTGAAGATTATGCATGAATTTTGCATCTGCTTGGTAAGCTGGCCTGGATAACCCATCAACCAAGTTTCAGTTTCATATTAATAGTTTGTTAAATGTATAATACAGCTTGGATAATATTCTTCTTCATTTTTTCATGTGATTGTATTTGTAAAGTTTAAACGATTTTGTATGAAAGAATTATTGATTAATGATTAATCTCTACCAATCAGGTGAACCTCCTCAAGGATGAAATAATTCACCTTTCAAATATGAATGCAGTGGAGTATTTTAGTATTTCATCATTCGTTTCATTACAGAATTGAAGTGGTTAGGACAGAAGCCACCAACATTGTAAAGATGCAGGCTAGGATAGCTGAGATGGATATGGAATCTGACACACCCTCCGGAAAGATGCTACCCGCCTTCCCGCAAATGATAAACCATATAAGAATGAAGGTAAAATTTTCATTTTTATATTGATTTTTTTTATGAGGCAGGGGGGGGGATGTCATGGATTAAGAAAGAGAAATGAACAGATTATATAATTTTTACATCAGGTCAGATGTTCCTGCTAGAAAGATGTTACCTCCCTTCCCACAAATCATAAAGTTTAGAGAATGACAGTTGTAAAAAATGCTTGGGAAATCTGGTGGTAAGAATTTCTGCATGTTTCTTCCCACCAAACCCAGTTACATGGTATCCAATTGCGAAGGATATAGAATTGCGTAGGGTATAGGATGAGATTTAGTGAAGATTAGGATGGCGGAGAATGAAATGAACTTGGACACACCCCTGAAAGGCAAATGATTGTTTCTTTGGAATGATTTCAGGGAAGGGTAGGAGGAGAGAGAGCAGCAAATGGGGTAGCCTAGCGATAGGATATTTGACAATGACATTTTGATGCAATTTTTTTGCATTTTATTCTTAAAGGTATAGATTCGTAAAGACCGGGATGCAAAAAGTGATGTTAAACAAGCTGTACTAAGTGCTCTTGCACGGGGGAGCGTCGGCCTGAAATGGGCGGTGCGATTGGTGGTATTGTCTGCGGTGTGTGAGTTTGCGTTCATTTTGTACGTGAAGCATGTTGTGCTTGGGAGATACGACCGCAGCATGATTTTTTATTTTGTGATAATTAAGCCATTTCTAGGTCGATTTAATTCAAACAATCTATGAATATGCTCTAATTTACTATTGAAAAACTGCATTATGGTAATAATTTTACTGCAGCTCGCAAACTAGTTAAATATCTGAAGCGCCCTCCTCCCAAAACTGGTCTATCGCTTTAAGCCCATTTTTCACAAGCCATTTGTCTCGCACCTCTGAGTAGGTGACTTGAGAGATGGCATCTTTAAATGCTATATATCATTATTATTATTATGGTATAATTTGTGGATACATGTATTGCATTTCTATTTCACTTTTCTTGATTTTTTTCCACTCTCTTTACAGGCCTTTGATAACTTGCCAAACTCCAGTCAGAAGTCTCAAGGACCCCTTGGAGTCTTCACAATACCCTTCAAAGCATTGGTCTATGAGAAGGTAGGTCAAACGATGTTACCATGATGACTTTGGCTTTTAACCGCAAATCATTTGCTCAGTACTGTATAAGCTAAGTTTTCGCAAATTCCGCGACTGAATTTGGTAAAATTTTCACTTATTAGAATCCCATAGACTTGTGGACAATATGTAATCTTTCAAAACGTGAAAATATCAACTCGCTAATTTGTGAAATGGTCTGAAATTAAGTGAATTCATTAAAATTTATGTACGCTGAAATATTGGCTTTTACATTATTCATTGTCCCAGAAGGCATTCATCCTTGTTTAGTCTCATTGAGTAGGCATTTACAAATATGTGGTTCAAATCCCACTGCAGCCACCATGTTGTATTTAGTGGTGTCAGTGGTGGGGTTTCAATCCCATTGATGCTAATATGTTGCATTTAGTGTTGTTGGTCGCAGGTTTGAATCCCTCTGCTGCCACCATGTTGTATTTGGTGGTGGAATTTGAATCCCACTGCTACCACCATGTTGTATGTGGTGGTATTGTTGATAGGTTTAAATCTCTCTGCTGCCACCATGTTGTATTTGGTGGTATTGTTGATAGGTTAGAATTCCACCGCTGCTACCATGTTGTATTTGGTGGTATTGTTGATAGGTTTGAATCCANACGTTTACCTACGGACCGTCCAAGATGTCCACAAGCCAGTCATAATGCACTTTAATACCTGTAGTCACAGATTTTCTTTTTTTACAATCGCACAATAGGCACAAATATCTGTAATGTTCTCCCATTTAAATCCCATCTTCTCCACCTTCAGGTCCAGTCTATCTAGTATAGCCTTTGAAAGTATGGAACCGATCAGACCCAACGTTTATCTCCGGACTGTCCAAGATGTTCACAAGCCAGTCATGATGTGCTTTAATACCTGTCGTCAAAGTTTGTATTTTTGGTAACAATCACACAATATGCACAAAAATCTCTAACTTTCCTCCATTTTAATCCATCTTCAACTTTAGGTCCAGTCTATCTTGCATTTGAAAGCATGGAACCGGTCAGACTGGACGTTTATCTCCGGACCGTCCAAGATGTCCACAAGCCAGTAATGATGCACGTACCAGACTTTAACATCACCACACCCCTCATGCCCCTGCTACTGAAGTTTGTTGTAGACATCGCATCGGGTCTATCGTACCTAGCTTCCAAAGGGGTAAGTATTTCAGCTTTTACTCCCTTTGTACAGTATTTTCTTTATTTTAGCAGAGAATAATAATCCAAGTTTGATGATTGTCTTGTTGACCCAAAGAAAATTTAATCAATTTGAGGGTATTACTTTATATTCACATAAAGATTGCTCATCGAACTTGTCCCTTTAATAGGGACAAACAAAATAGAGGGATCTTGTGCCAAATACAGTTGAAGTTCGTTGTCGACATTGCAGAATTGTATCTTTAAGCAACTCTATGAGCTATTTTCTTTTATTTTCATTCTCTGTATTCAACACTAAGAAATTCTGTGTTAGTATAGAATGATAAAGTATTATTACCTTGGAGCTTCAAACAAAATTTTCATTAGCAACAGGTTCTCTCACTTTTCATTCACATTAAAAGTAAAGCAAAAATTGTCTTCCAGACCAATTGCAGTTGAAAGTAACAGTTGTAAGAAATGTTACTTTTACTCTCTTTGTGGGCAAATTAAGCTACCAATACTTTCTAAGCAGAGAATAATCAAGTTTTTATGTAAATTCAAACGAAAATATGTCATTGATGTGAGCACATCGAAAATTATTCACATTAAAAATTAACTACGTAAGTCTCCCATAGTTGCACACTTCAGGAATGTACATTTTCTTACGTTCTTTGTTCTTATGCAAGATTTTGAATCTGTAGAAGTGATTGGACACTCAATATATTTTTTACAGCACAAATTAGAAAACCATTACTGAAAGCTTTATTTTACTATTGAAATATTCCTTGCATTAACCGAGTTGTATGAACGAGTCGTCTGTCTGGCTTTTACATTGTTCATGAAGATCAAATTCACAATTTATAGTTGGCATGAATAGCTGTTGCTGATATGGCAAATCATATTTAGGTGCTAAATGCAACAAGATTTTTATTTGAAGTAAAAAAAGAGCTTGAGCTTCCGATCCTAGCAGAATCTGAATAATTTTTTTTAAATTTCTTAACATGACTTGTGTCTTTTCACATGCTTTATCGAGCCGCTGCAGAAAGCAACTGTTCATTGACTTATACTAACGTTCAACAAACAATTAGATTTAATTTTTAGGGTGTGGTTTTTGTGGGTATTTTATGTCTGCGAAAACAGTCATGTTTGGATTTGGAACTATGGTGCCAGAATAATGGGGCTCAAGCACTATAATCTTACAAAACTTTTATGAAAGGAAAAAGTGCTACAATTGGCAGTTCTAATGGGGTGTTGTTCAAAATCAACTGCAAATCAACTGCAACTTTGAAAATTGTAACACGCATTTTCATTCACGCACAGTATGCGTATTTAACAAGACGCACATGAAACAATGATTTTGATTGGCGCGTTCCGATCAACTGCAACTTGCGATCAATTGCAAATTTTGAGCAACACCCCCTAAGACTGCTTAGCCCATTCAGGACAGGAATGATTTCAAAATAATGTAAATTACTGTTTGGCAACACTAAAAACAAAATGTGTTCCATCGTCCCTAAAGCCCCGGTCACATAGGACCCTGGAAGCAAACCGATTCACCCAGACTCTTTATTAATTCACAGTTAACTGCCTCAGAACAACGATTCAGGGTGAATCGCGTTGCGTCGGGGTCCTATGTGACCGGGGCTTAAAGGATTAATGCCTAATGATGCTTATACCACTTTGAAGCTGTTTCTAATAAAACATTAATTATTGGCTGGTGCATGGTGGTGTATAGAGTACCACCATTTTGGTTCTTCGTAATGACGTCTGTTTCAGTGACCATATAATAGAGCAAATGCATCATAATTAGATTGTAAATTAAACTTTTTCCGTATGGTTTGGATCAGCCCATTCATGTAAGACCATTAATATTTGCAATAAAATGCATAATGCCTGAAGTGTAATTGTCTGGTTTTATGGGACCCAGCATGTTATTTGTTGATTATTTAGCGGTCTTGCTTGAAGTTCAAAATGACTAGTATTTTCTTTGGTTGATGTATGAGAAATAGCGGATCAGCTTAAGCTTTCATGCAAGACCATTTAATGCAGTAAAATAAATTACCATTTGCAACAAAATATCTCGTGTCTTGAAGTGTATTTGCCTTTGACTGAATCAACAGCGCATCGTTTGTTGATCATTTATCGGTTTTCCTTGAAGTTCAAAATGTTCAGCTGATAATTACTTGTTTTTATGTTGAGAACTTTAGAGTATTAGCTTATGCTTTCATGTGAGACTATTAAATCTACTAAAAAAGAAAATTACCATTCGCAATATATCTCGTGTCTTGAATTGCAATTATTTGGTTTTAGCTGAACCGAGAAGCGCCCCATTTGTTGATCATTTAGCGGTTTCGCTTGAAGTTCAAAATGGTGACTATTTGCTTTTGTGGATAGAATAATACCATGTATTTTTATGTGGTTTTTACTATTTGCACTCCTGGGGGATACACAACAAAAGAACCGTAACCAACTATAGGGGAACATAATTATTTCCTGTGCTGTTTCTAAAGCCAGTCTGAAATTCCCAGTAATTCTTTTCTACATGCATGAATTCAAAGCGTAGTATTTTCTCAATGTTCAACATTAAGGAATGTAAGGCATCAGATGAAAAAAAAGACAAAAAAATGAACAAAAGATGGAAAAATTTAAAAAAAAAAGATAAAAAAATAAATCATTGAACATGACATGACTGCATTCTTGATATCTATTTTTGGAAATGGTATTTTGTTTTGCAGCTAGGCTACTAGGGAGGGAGCAAGGGGATTCAAATATTTTTAAATATTCTCACGAACATACATGGAAGACAGTAATGTAAATTAGAAAGGCCCAAGAAATAATTGTTATAAATGACCTTCTTTGCTGTCCACTTAAAAAAAAAGGATAGAACAATAAATAACCATTAAACGATTTTAATTCTTCAAAAAGGCATTCACTCATTGCAATATAAAAGTAAATTTATATAATAGTATTGTATGGAAAACCACTTCTAGAAATAGAGCATAATATGAAGTATGATTCTCCATTTTTCAGGCTCCACAATTTTTAATCTTACATTAAATAAGAATAATAGTGAACAGCTTTTATATAGTGCTTATCAGCTCTTCATGAGAATTTCCCAAGTGCTC
>BQKZ01009008.1:0-29484 GCA_036244855.1 Temnopleurus reevesii
GCGCGCAGCGTAGCCTGTCTTCATATAGTTTGATAAAGGCTAGCAGTATATAGCAGCCGAAACGTCACTATACTAATGTTCTACGTTTGCACATCGTGAGACAACTGATTAACTTTCTTCAATTATTCTTCACCACGATGAACCTCTTTCGAACCATAGCGAGTACTAATATGTTGACTAATCAGCTGGTAATGGACATGAACTCATATACTGTTCACTTCCAATGTATTCTCCTACATTCCATCTTCACTGTCCTCAAAATGTCTACTGAATTGTTAAACGATTAGCTAGTATCAGAAATGGACAAGATCTCATAGACTGACCAAATTTGATGTTGAGTAAGAGACAGAGCCCTAAGCTGGCAATGTGGATAGACAAGCTGAAGACACACATTCTGCAACTTCCACCAGATTCTCCTTCATTCTATCTTCTTTATCCACCAAATATATACTGACATGCTAGTATCATAAATGGACAAGTTCTTTTGCTGTAAACTTCCAACAATTCTCCTCCATTCCATCTTCTATATCCTCTGAATAGCTACTAATATGTTGAATAATCAGCTAGTAAAATAAAAGAAATTGCGATTAATCGCAAACTTTAATGCATGATTTCCCATACACTTGCGATTGATATCAATCGTACGATTGATTTGAAAATTTTATGTTACGGGGAAGATCTCATACTTATCCTGCAATTTCCAATGGATCCTCCTACACTCCATCTATTCTATCCTTCAATTATCTACTGATGCATTGAGTGATTAGCTAGCATCACAAAACAAATTCTAGACACATACATCCTCCAATGGATCTCCCAACATATCATCTACACTTAATATAGCTGTGAAGAAATTGAGTGACTGGCTAGCATCACAGAAGATCAAACTAACACACAATCTTCCAATGGATCCCTTGACATATCATCTTACCTGTCCTAAAAATATTTACAGATCTGTGCACGATTTGCATTATTTGTATGAATTGACAAACAAGACATATTCTCTGCATATATGAACTCTGGAATGACAGATGAATAACTTATTGATAAAGAAATACACATGTTAAAAATAATGTTCATGAATATTTTTGGTTTTATTTGCAATGTACTGTATATACATTTCTTTTAAACATAAATTTGATACATACAAGCTTCTTTACAAGTATCTGACNAGTCCAAGACTCCATGAATGAA
Organism: Temnopleurus reevesii; assembly: GCA_036244855.1. Classification (NCBI taxonomy): domain Eukaryota; kingdom Metazoa; phylum Echinodermata; class Echinoidea; order Temnopleuroida; family Temnopleuridae; genus Temnopleurus; species Temnopleurus reevesii. The sequence goes on from BQKZ01009008.1 coordinate 1,195, forward strand.
AAATGGTATAGCCTAGATTCAAAGACAAAGTAAGTGAATCTCCGAAAAAAGCGGAGGAAGAAGAAGAATACATGTATTCAAACTGTGGCGCTAATGGTATCCAGCCTAAGTTACTAGAGTATATGTACTTATAGGGTTTAGGGTTAGGATTTGGGATTAGGGTTTAGGGTTAGCTTTAGGGTTAGGTTTAGGATTAGGGTTAGGCTTAGAATTACGGTTAGGGTTTGGCTGGATACCAAAGTGCATTGCCATGGCATAGGCATTAGCTCCCAAACCAGCAAGTTACTCCCTATCTGATAATCTGAACTGAAGCTTAAGTCAAAAGCTGACCTTTATAGTGTTGAATCAACTCAATAAAAAAACAAAAATAAATTATAGAGGTCTTTGTATATCTGACAGATTTAATGATCCTGCAAAATTATTGATCTATCAGTATCACTGCTCACACAATGCACAATCGATCTAGCACTATAGCATACCCTACAGCCCAGTTCATCATTTCTAAAGCGGGATAACCCGACGATCTCCGAATCCAAACGGAGGGCCAACAAGAGAGAGAGAGAGAGATCTAAATCTCTGCAAACATAACAATGTGTGGGGCTAGTCAATTCTGTACCGCCCTAGATGAGTTCGGATCTCACTCAGTTTAGTTAGCATAATTTTTCGCGCCACTAACTACCGGGTACGGCAAGTCTTAGCAGGAAAAAAAACCCACTGTGCATTGGTCACAACTTCCGGTCAAAGACCTTTTTTGCCCATATTTGACTCACATTTTCTTCAATCAAATCATTTTGCATCTTCGTATAATTTTGACATCGAGACAACCGACATTCCCTTTCCCGAGTACAACAAAAAAGAACTATTTAGCTGTTGTATACCACTCAGGAACACGGAAAACAGACATATATCTAAAAAATCATCGTCAAAAGAAAGAAAAATATACAAGCAATTGTTGGGTGAAAATTGGAGTAAACAACTGCCAATGGTATGCGAAATATATATCAAACTAAAGAGGGAAAATAGGAGAATCGTACTCACCCGAACATGGCGACATCTTGGCTCTCTGCGCACGACACGTACGGCTTAATTGTGCAGAGTGTTCCGACGATCGTAACTCTCGTGAAAGACGAGATTGCGTGATCCTCCAAATGTGAGCGCGAGATCCTGCGTTGTTTTCCTCAAAACGCCTCATTAAAACACGCGCTGACGACTGACTAATCTGATCCGTGTATTTGTGCACTCATGGAGCATATCTAATTTTTAAAACTAGGCTGACTAAGCTAGGCTGACGTAGGCTAAAAATGCAAAGTTTTTCAGGCAACTAGTCGCAGTTCAAATACCAAATGTGGCCTTGATTCCTAGCAGAAAGAAATTCATCCACATTGTGCTGCACTGTACTCAGATGGGATTGAGGACATAGTTTGTAAGAAAATCACGTTGTGGTAAATTTATTTTTGAGCACCTTGTAGCAACTTGCTTGAATACTCCCAAGGGAGCCGGAGATGTGTATACATTTTATGAATACATGCCTGGATCCAATAATCCAAGGTAGTAGTTAATTTTGCAAGGCCAACAATGAAACAAGAATTTTTTAAAGCTTCCATCATATAGTGACTTTCTGAAGCTAATGTTGCTGCTCACTCTCCCCATGTTCTTATTGGTTGGATCATTGGTTTGTGTTGTAGATTTGTCAAAACCTTTAAATATCATACATCATTTTAATTGAAAGTGACTGATTAAACAACCAAATTCGTTTTGAAATCCTATTGTTATGGTTTCAAAACTTGCAACTTCATTACATGTATTATAGGTATAATAATCTGAAGATCATTTTTTCATTTCTTTGGTTTTGACAAGAAAACATTTTTTATTCTGATACAGGTGGGTCTCAAGCCAAGATCTTCTGAACTGCCTAACTACTTTCATCACCAATCAGCCAGACATCAGCTCTCTTCCTCACTTCACGTCCAAACATCTTCTCTTTCTCTTTGCGGATTGCTTTGTTCAGTGTGGAAATCATACAGCAAGAAGTGGTAAGTACGAGTCCCATTTTGTATAACTCGGCAAAGTGCTTTGAATCAGAACTGGTTGACAGCTTTAATATTTCATCTCTTCAGATCTATCTATTTAAGATAACATTGGTTGGTTGATACTGCAATACCTGCAAATCTCGCATTGACAAATTCAACAAATTATTGAGGATGGGTGCTCTTGCTCTTCAAACATAAAAAAGAAACAGCACAAACTTACACTTTTGATCTACTTCACCTATCTCCCAACTTCATCTGTAATCAAGAAACTAAAAAGACTAGACAGTTTTTTAACAATCCCTCATTCACCTTGTCTGGTTCATTTGTAAAATAATAATAAAAAAAAAAGAGAGGGAAACAGAGACAGAGAAAAAGAAGAAATTGGAGATGACAGTATTTTATAAGCTATTGGCATTTTTATTTGTTTCCTACATTGGATAGCTTGCTACATCTTGGCTGACCATATGACAAGACTGGATGTTCATTCACTGTATACTAACCACAGGAGTTTAGTCCAATGGGTATTTGCAGCTCCTAACATTCCTATTGAAGCAACACAAAAATTAGTAAGTTGATGTTCTCCATCATTAGTTTAATATCAGAGCTGCCAACTAGTAGGAATTAATCCTATTTTGTGTAGGACAAGAAAGGATATGTTATTTGAGATACAGTGTTGTGCACAGAATCCAAGGACATGACACTTATTCTTATCAATGGTTTCTATGGTAAAACAGTAGGATTTTTTTCACAGATATGAGATTGGCAGCTCTGTAATATATGTTCTCAGTTCTTTTCCATTGAAGCATACTAGGCATAGCAGTCATCCATGTCTTTCAACCAAATTAATTTGAGAACAGTGACAGGAATATTCTTCAGCAAGAAAATAATTGACAAGTGCACTCAATCCAGAATGATGGGGACCTGGCTCTAATGAATTCCTTGCTCCCCCTACATTTTCAGAAATATTTGACAATATAGAAGAAAAGAGAAAACTTAGTGTTTCATTTTTGATCAAGCATTCTTTAGCAAATAAACTGTATAAGATGTTTTCTTATGTTCTTTATCCTTTTGGATCCTAAGCATGCCGCGCAATTTGTTGGAAGCTACTATGACTTTCTTTTGGCTGAATTTGACCTTTCAACAATTACAAAGAAAAAAACAACAACTGAAGTCTAAATATTCTAAGACAAGAAATACCTCAAGTTTGTGTCCTTGTGTCCTTTTTTCTTCTAGTTTGCTGAATGGATTGACCACCTTGCAATGGACCCTGATGATACAGATCTTGAAGATTTAGATGAGGATGGGGATATTACATTCACTCTACATTTTGTGGATCAACACACATCTTGTCTTGATGTGATGATGGTTAGTATTCAATAAGTGGGAGAATGATGTTCAAGATTTTGCAATGTCGTTGTGTAGTGCTTGTGCCTCTTGCCTTTCAACCAGAGGATCCTTCGATGTGAATTTCCTTTATCAAGAAAATCATCCTATATGTGCTGCACTCAACCTGTGTGAAGGTGAATGAGTACTTTGCAGGATTATGCATTTCTTGAAATACATGTGCACTCTTGCCAGGGCATCAATACTACATTATATCCAAAGTAGATTGCTTGAAGACTTCTGCTGAGGGGGTATCTGATGCTGTATATGTGCATGTTATTATTATTATTTTGAGAAGGATGGTGAAATTTTGAATTCACTCTACAAATTATGTGCAAGTTTTGATTTTATGATGGTTATGATGGTTCGTACTACAGTATGATCATGATCAATAATCTTAATGATCTTGAAGATTTCTATCAAGATAGAGATATTGCATTCACTCCTTTTGGTTCAGCACCCATACATTTTCATAATATATTTTTTGTGATAGACCGTGACACTTTTATATTCATCAAATTTCAATGGTAGACATGACCAATTTTGCTATTGTACTGCAACTCATATTCTAAAAACCTTTTATAAAATTAAGTTGTATATATTGGCATTGTCTTTCATGTAGGATATGTTACATCATGGATCTCATCCGACCAGTACCAGATGTACAGTACTCATCAAACACCTGCTGTCAAGCCAGTCCTTTACAGGGGGTCATGACATGGATAAGATTAAGAAGAGAATGCCTGATCTACTTCAAGCTTGCACTTCGTCAGATGAATCAAAGAAAACAAGTGACGGCAACTTTATCATGTTCTAGAACCATTATTATTTTCTGGTGAAAATAATATTTATTATCATAAATAGTATTTATTATTATTTGTTATTATATTTTTCATAATTCTGTTCAATTGGAAGAATTTTATTAAATTGATTCTGAGCCATATGACCCAAATTTCTTAAAGGGAAACCAACCCCTGGCATTATTGTGCTATCATTGAATTAAAAAACAGATGAACAAACTGCAGGGCTGCCAAGTCTCCTGGATTCCGCAGGAGACTCCTGGAAATGGGCCACAATAAATGCATGTTTTTGAGCAATCTCCTGGATTATGGAAACATTGATGCCATTAGGTTGTGTGCATTTTATAGACATCTACTGGATTTCTTCCACAATCTCCCTGATTGTTGCTGTTAAATGTTGGTAGCTCTGAAACTGTGAAAATTTGAGCAAAATCGGACAACCCGTTAAAAAGTTATGAATCTTCAAAGTCACAGAGATCTGACGATCCTTACCGCTAATGGGGATCCGTGCGATCGGCAAATTTTACAGAATCTATGACGTCATGTCGGACAACTCCTCATTCACCCTGTACACGAAATTTCACATTTTCTTCTTTTTTCGGAAAAGTCAACAAAATGCTAATTTTGGGTTTAGGGTATAGCATTTCTTTATATATTCTGCATGTATTTTGAAAAGAATGATGTTGCCACCTTACTCTAAATTTTATGTTAATCAATTTTTAATAATTCTATGAACAAAGTGAATGAGGAGTTGTCCGACATGACGTCACAGATTCCGTCGATGTTACCGATCTCAAGGATCTCCATGGGCGGCAGTGATCGTCAAATCTCGATGACTTTGAAAAGTCATAACTTTTGAAAGGGTTGTCCAATTTTGCTCAAATTTTTACAGTTTCATCATCAGATTTTTCTTCTTCCAATGAGAACATGACAATTCCAGGGGTTGGTTCTCCTTTAAAGCAAGAATTTCATACAGACCATAGAAAATCCATATGATGAGAATGGACCTCTCAAAATAATTCACTCCTTAATGTGAACAAACAGGGCTCTAACAGAACAAAATTGTGTGACTCTTCCGAACCTAAATTGCTACTTTACATGACTTTCCGGCATGGTGTCCACAAATCAGACCTCCCCTGATAACCATCCATTCCACCCACTATTTTACTAATAATATCATTTGTAATATATGTGCTCTTCCACAATCTATGGTGCCACTTTTTTTTGTTTTACTACTAACACACAAATTCAACATAGTGCCATGACTTTTCAAACATTCTCGAAACTCCCGGACATTTCGAGGGATATCCATGACAACAAATGACAGAGCTATCAAAATGTAAAGAAATAAGTCTTGCGTTAATGGATGCAAAACCACTTGGATATTTATCTTGAGTGTGATAATAATCATATATAAATGATTCATGATTATGATTGTTTGACAAACCTACCTAATATTTTGTCCTCTCAGGTGCAGAACTAGGATGCATATTAGAAGTGTTGTGTGCATTATACAACAACCATCCATCAACAAGTCTGGACGAGACTGATCTCAAAATCATCTATCATGGTAAAAACAAGAGAAAATAACTACAGTAATAACAAACGATTAATAGTTCGGCATTCATTAGCTAATCTACAGGAGACTGATCCTAAGACCATCTGTCATTGTGGAAAAATGAGCATATTTTTTCCTTCACTTTCTAACTAAACGAATAATGGAAGTAAACAAGTCATCACTTCTCTTTGTACACTTTATCTGTATGTTTCTGGTATCCATGGTGGTGCCTGAGTTATTGATTCCATTTGGTTAAAGATGCAAGTACTATTCTACATCCAGAGATACTAACACTATGAAATTATTAGAGAATCAAACATTAGAATGTGAATACCCAATGCTAATAAAGAAGCTGTCTTGACAAAAAGAAAAAAAATGTGATGAGTCTTAATTACCCTGAATTCTAAAATGCCTTTGAGCATTAATGATTATTTTCTGAGTTATAACTTTTCCAGAACAGCAGCTCTGCATTAGTGCGTCTTAAAATTAAGTAGTTTATTTCCCTTTTTCTCCTCCAGTTATAAATCTACTGACTAAGCAGGCAGATGCAGATGAAGACACTGTTCTTTCCAGTCTGACTTTCCTCACTGATCTTTTGGTCCACACTGCAAGGCATGGTGAAAGTAGAGGTAAGAATTCTGGTATCAAAGTCAATAGAATTCTGAGTAATCATCATAGTCTTGTGTCATCACATACAAATTGTGTAATGTCCAGCGTATGCAATTGCCATGTCCATGAACCACTCCCAGGCTTCTCGTCGTACTGTTTTGTAACAAGGATGTAATATTGCAATGCGGCTCAGAAGATGAGGCATAATCTGGCCACCATAATATTATTATCAAAATGAAAGGGGGACATTTACCCTATCAGAACTTATGATCTTTGACCATAATGAAAAGGCTTTTATGTCAGTGAAAATGAGGTTTAAGAATTTATGACAGCAAGAAGTACAACCTTTCATGACCCACTTGTAAAGAGTTAAATCTGCCTTGGCACATTTATTAGCCCTCATGGACTATTTAAAATTGTTTTCAGTCAATTTTATGGAAATTGGTAATCTGGTTTTTCAGTAATTTGATCCTAAATATTGACCATATGACTTGACCATGAGTAAAGAACAGGGTATTCTAAGTAGGTGTTGAAGCAACCGAGCTACATGTAAAACCATAACTTTAACCTGTTGACTACTGAATTCTGTGATTCCCATAGACTTTGTGTAACGACTACCCAGTTCCTGTAGTTAATGGCTTAATGGATGTTATTTAATGTTCGATTTGCCAACATGCTATCATCTTCATGAAAAAAGACTACATTGTCAGTCATTTGGAAAATTAACAATTGCATGACAAATTATTATGTTAAGTTATCATTATCCTCTACTTTTTTTTCAGTACTATCCTTACTCACATCCAACTCTGCAATTCTAACATGTATCCAGCAAAATTGCAGTTTAGAACTCAACTCATTATATGATCTACGCATTCAATGTATTGCTCTTACTCTACTTGCACATCTCACTGTCTTCCAGAAACATTTCAAAATGAAGGTAGGATGGACATTTCTGTTTTTGTTCAATTGAAGTGTCATTTTTCAAAGAAGTTGATAATTGTAATTATGAACAATATTGATAATAACTTCTTCAGGAGTAATAGATACTGAAATGTATGAACTGTTTGAAATACTTCTGATTTAACTATTACGAGAATTATTCACAGGATCATTTATGAGGTTAAAAAAAAATCTGGGCTACTCTGTGTATTCCAATAGTCATTGAATCCAACTTGTAATACATGGAAATTGGAGCTGTAAAATCTCATTCTGCAATTGTATTTGAACAAAGAAGTAACAATTACATGGCTTCTTATATAATTATTCATTTAACAATTTAAACTTTCTGAACTAAGATAAATATCTTAATCTTCTTCCTTGCATGCTTTTAATCTAAATCTTAACTTTTCACTTCTATATAAATGCACTTTCTGTCATATTTCCTATCCAATCATTTCCATTTCAAATCAGAATGCTTGAGGAATATAATTTTGATGAAAGCTTTATCAAAATCCAGAGCCATGTATTATCTATTGGTATGTTCTGCCCTAAGGTGAAGCATAACGTGACTGTGAAGGAAGACATACTCCTCAAGCTGATGTCATGCTCATCAAAAGAAGCACAACAGTGTAAGTATGCAACACAGATACACCTAAGAAACATGATTGTGATAATGATATTCAATCTAATGATTATAGAAAACTAAAATTTGAAATTGAGTGAAATATTAGAAAAATGAGAGAAGTTGAAAATAAATGATGAAGGAAAAACGCACAAAAAATTGGCATATTTGATGTCAAAGGCCTAATGTTGATGCATCCATGAATTATGAAAAGAACTCTTCTTTCACATAAACAGACATCAGAAAACTTAAAATGAGGGAAACGCAAGAAGGAAAAGTCTGTAAGGAAGAAGATCAAATTGAGAGAAAAAGATAAAAAGAGAAGAAGAATAGAAGAGTTAACCAAATAAATTATCAAGCCTAGTGATTTTGTAGGATGTATCTTGTAACATTTACAAACCTTCATAATTGATCAGAGCTCCAAACTTTCATTGATTTCATACTTTATCAAATGTTTTGAATTTCAAAACATTTAAACAAAAAGAAAACAAGTATATAAAATACACAAATACATGTTTTGTTTTCTTCATATTCAATGGCTAGCATACAACTTTGTACAGCCTTATTTCTATCATCAATGTCATCACAACCAACGTTGTCCACATCATCATCAACATCGTCATTATCCTTGTCAAGTCAAACAGAGCCGTCCCTGATCAGAATAGAGTCTGAAAGCATATAAAATACACAAATTAATATACTCTTCTCTTTGTATTAGTGGCCAGCATACAACTTTGGACGGCATTGTTTCTATCATCGATGTCATCAATGCCATTAGTGTCCTCATCATCATCGACTCCCTCATCATCGTTGTCAAGTCAAACAGAGCCGTCATTGATCAGAGTCGATTCTGATCGGAGAAGACGTCTTCTGGAGGAGGAAGACCTGGGACTCCCAGTAACCTGCCAAACAGTGAGGATGGTGTATGCGCTGCTGCAGAATACTATATTGCAGGTATGAATTTGATTGTGTTGGAGACCTGTAGCCAGGAGGGTGGGTGATAGTGTGGCAGCCCCCTCCTTTTTCCAGCAGAAGTCTGTTTCAGCAAGAAAAAAAAAAAGAAGTAGACTTTAAAGGGGGAAAAAGGTCATTTTTTTTTGCTTTTCAGCTGATTGGTGGTAAAAAAAAAAGGGTCTGCATTGTTAAAGCTTATACCCCCATCTAAAGTCTTGGCTGTTTAAAAATAAAAATGTTAAAAATAAGGTAGCTGTTTGCAAATTTGTTTTATTGGAAATGCTGTTGTACATGTATGAGATGTTTGGAACCATCAAATTAACTTATATGAAGAATATAATATTTTGAATACCTGATTAAGGAAATGAAAAAATGTGGAGAGTTCAAAGCAGGAAAATTACCATCTGGAATCTCATAAATTATTTCCAAATGTATTCTATTATATTCTACTTCTTCATTGTATTTGTAGTGCAAATTCCACCATCAGTTCATACCAACTTCGGATCATTTTTTCATGATGTTGAATGTAGAAGGAATTTCACAATATGTTCATATCTACTATGGATCATTCATCATGTTGATTGTAGTGGAAATCCAACATTAAAGGTATAGATTCGTAATGGTCGGGATGCAGAAAGTGATGTGAAACAAGCTGATGAATTCAGAAGGGGCTTTGCATGCATGAATTTAACTAGGTACGAAATTAGGAGAGGATTTTTGCACATATTCTGGAGTATTTTACGTCAAACACACCAATCAGCCATTATTCCTGCGATGTGCTAAGCGCTTTTGCATGGGGGAGCGATGACCCAGAATGGGCTGAGCGATTGGTGGTATTGTCTACGGTGTGTGAGTTCGTATTCATTTTGTACGTGAAGCATGTTGTGTTAGGGAGAACGACCACAACATCATTTTTTTGTTTTGCGATAATTAAGCCATTTCTTGATCGATTTTATTCAAACAAACAATGAACATGCTCTAATTTGCTATTGAAAGACTGCATTATGGTAATACTTTTACTCCAGCTCACAAAGTAGTTAGATATCTGAAGCGCCGGTTTAAGTCATATCCAATGCGAATTGTTTTTCACAGCAATCATTCATTAAATATGAATGTTTATATCTTTCATTTGCTGATCTTTCTGTCCTAGGGAAATGAACTGTTACTTCATGCAGCTGTTGTGTGTATGAAAGCAATGATGAACATGGCAGCTGAGAAGAATCCTACAGCTAGTAAGTTGATGCACCTATTCTTTTACAGTAATGTTGTGGTGTTAAATTTCAGGAATGTCCAGTCTATGAAATCGTCTTTCAATTGTTTGTCCCTGATAGGGAGTAATAAACAAAGAAGGAATATATTATTTATTAATAAATAACATTATTTTTTAACGTTCCACTGAAGTTAATGCTGCCAGTAACCAATTTGGGGATTTGAGGCATAGGGTGCTACATGTAGTTCAATGATGAATAATTGCTCTGAAAAAACAACTGCCATAAAAACGTTAATTCACATGACCTTCATCCAAACACATAGATAGAATTGCTCTGAAATTTTCAGGACTTGATGACTGTAGATACTTATTTCATGACAGAGATGCCGAACGCTCTGGAATATTGAGTAGCCGGTCAGATTTCTTTCTTTTATCACAATGTGCAGGTCAGCATCTGATTAGCCAGCCATGGAATCAATTGCTGATCAACTGTGTGGTAGAACTTTATCAAGAATCAAGCACCACAAGCCAAGCCATCCTAGAGCTCATTACGATGTTAGATACTCAATTCATGACAGAGCTATTAAACATTCCCCAACATTGAGTCGTTGGTCAAATTTCTTTCTTTTATTACAATGTACAGGTCAACATCTCCTGAGCCAGCCATGGAATCAATTACTGATCAACTGCGTGGTAGAACTTTATCAAGAATCAAGCATCACCAGCCAAGCCATTCCAGAGCTCGTTACCATATTAAGTTCTTATTTCATGACTGTGCTGCTAACCATTCTGCAACATTTCTTTCTTGTATCACAATATACAGGTCAGCATCTCATAAGCCAACCATGGAATCAGTTGCTGATCAACTGTGTGGTAGAGCTGTATCAGGAATCTAGCACCATCAACCAAGCAATTCCAGAGCTCATTACGATGGTAGATAAATGTTAATATTTCACCTGTCTATTCATAGCTTGCATTTTGATGTTGACTAACTTAGTATATAAAAAAATCACGAATTAATTAATATGCAATAGATGATTGCTTTTCACCCTGAGTTCAAAAAAAGGAAGAATGCAATAAATTAATGTTTTTCACCCAAAGTCCAAAAAAAAAGGAATCCGTGAGATTATAGGAAAACATAAGTATGATGTAAAGGTTGGTTTTCATCCTAAGATTGTAATTGGAATTAGAAATTTATGTATTTTAAAATGCTTTAAAAAGACTACTTAGACTAGGCTAGTCTTTCAATCAAAATCATTAAGGTTTCCCCTTTAAATTAGGTCATTTAATGTATATTTTGATACTTTATGAGTTTCAGCATTTTTCTTTATTTATTTTCATTTATTTTGTGAGTAGGGAGTTGTTAAAGTCAGATGATCAAGTGAATTTAATCCCTCTTATTATTTTTTTCTTTCAGTTTTTGGTTCAAGGTAACAGTCAAGGCTTCATCAAGCAGCACCATGTGGACAGTCTATTGACATCAATCTTCAAGTCAGAGCCGGAGCAATATGACAGACAACAGGCATCTTCTATCCAACAGTTACTGAACTCCGTAAGTACAATGGACCACTGCATTGGGATAAATAACAATAACAGGCACTGTGAGAGGAAAAGAAAAAGGGATTGGACAAAGTAAAAAACTTAATTCAGGTTTTCACAACAGCTTTATGAACACAAAAGAAAGTTGCTTCCATCTTTATTAACTGAACAGGTGCAACATCTATTTGACAGAGATAAGGCCAACAGGAATGAGGTGTTAAAACGTTCACAAGGTGATCAGTATTGCACAAATTTGCATTCCCAGCTGAGTGACTAGTAAACTGATATTCCACTGAACATCTTCTTTATACAGTCAAACCTCGTTATAAAGAGCACTGATATAACGAGCTCTTGTTATAACAAGGTAATTTTCCTGGTCCCATCTCTTTGTATTTTATTGTATTTTGACCCTGATATAACAAGGTTTCAATACAAAGAGGTAATTCCTCTGGTCCCAACGACCATGTTATAATGAGGTTAGACTGTACTCTACCAAATTGTGTAATCTATTTTGTCCCTTCATGAATTAACCCGTTCGGTTTATCAGGTTAATCTAATGACCCAAAAGCCAAGCTAAAGCCATAACTATTCATCACACTGATTCTCAAGACTCATTTTGAAGTTTTGTCTGTGGGACACAAACACACACCCATACAATTAATGGATTCTGGTCTTGCTAATGCTAGCAGCGTTCAGAGACAATTGAATAAATATGGTGATTCATGGTTTTTGCACTCAGAATGAAATATCTATTCCAGAAAAGAATTCTTTAACTCATTCTTTGTTTTCTTCGCGTCAATGAACATCCGTTGGTCTGTTTCTTTCGCACTTTTGCACAGATTCGATTGTGTACACGTACACTCCCTAAATAATGCAACATACAGGGTTTACAGGTGAACATACAAAGAGTTAATGGTTCAACTTTTGTCCCTGTGCTTCCCAGCATTCCTGTTTGTCCTTATTCACAGTAATTAAGTACAGTTCAACCTTGTTATAAAAAGCACAAAGCAAACAAGCTCCAATTATATCAAGGTGATTTTTAAGGCCCTGACTTTAGTCCTTTTTGGGGGTATCTTAGCCCTAATATGACAATTTTTTTTATTATTAGAAGAGGAAATTTTGCTCACCTGCAGATATTTTATTTTTTGTCACAGGTGCGAAGCAGACCAGAGTTGGTGTTGAGTAAGAAACAGAGCGACAAACTGACAATGTGGATAGATAAGCTGAAGGCACACGTCCTGCAACTTCCACCAGATTCTCCTACATTTCATCTTCTTTATCCTCCAAATGTCTTCTGATATATTGAGTGATCAGCTAGAATTATAAATGTACAAGTTCTCGTAGTCTTATCCTGCAACTTCCACCAGATAATCCAACATCATGTCTTCTTTATCTTAAGAATATCTACTGATATGTTAAACAATAAGCAAGTATCAGGAACTGAAAAGATTTCAGACCGACCAGAGTTGGTGTTGAGTAAGAAACAGAGCAACAAGCTGGCAATGTGGATAGACAAGCTGGTGGCACACATTCTGCAACTTCCACCAGATCTTCCTACATCCCATCTGCTTTATAATCCGAATGAGTACTAATATGTTGAATGATCAGCTAGTAAAGGACATGAACTTATATACTGTTCACTTCCAACATATTCTCCTACATTCCATCTTCATTACCCTCCAAATATCTACTGATATGTTAAACGATCAGCTAGTATCAGAAATGGACAAGATCTCATAGACTGGCCAGTGTTGGTGTGGAGTAAGAAACAGAGTGACAAGTTGGCAATGTGGATAGATAAGCTGAAGTCACACATCCTGCAACTCCCATCAGATCCTCCTACATCCCATCTGCTTTATCATCTGAATGAGTACTAATATAATTGAAGAAAGTTAATCAGTTGTCTCACGATGTGCAAACGTAGAACGTTAGTATAGTGACGTTTCGGCTGCTATATACTGCTAGCCTTTATCAAACTATATTAAGACAGGCTACGCTGCGCGCGCCTTATATTGCCTCGGGAGCGGCCCGGGGCGATCGGGTGCGTGTTCCTAGTGCTGTGATTGGTTGTTGCCATTGACCAATCAGCGGTCGCGCTATTGTTCCCCGCCGAGTCGGTCGGCGAGGGCGCGCTGAGTGTAGCGATCGGGCGGGCGCTGTTGTTCCCAATGCCGACCAATCACAGCACTAGGNCAACAAAGTCCTTCGTGTACGTCGCCATCTTTGTTTACGTTTTCGCGGACCGCTTCACATGTTCTGCGCGTGCGCAGTTGTGCATTTCTACCGCGGTTGAGTATAATGAAAAATAGACAGAAAAGATTTTGGTGGCTTATTTACTAGTTGAAATATATGAAAGCATGTTTGCCCCCATCGACCAATCATATAGCTTGATATCTCATGAATATTCATAGATGAGATATAATACCTCTTATATAAATTCTAAGCTCTATGGCTTGTATAAATGTTACAATTACTTACTTTTTGGTAGAGCTTGAGTTTGGCATTGAGGATCTCCAGTGCTTCCAGGTTTTGTCTAAAGACAGAAATATCTGGTTGAAGGAAAGACTGCCCAAAAGCCTGCACAAAGAGAAAGGGAATTATCAATCTTTTGTAACATAATTTTCAATATCAAATGAAAGAACATTTGAGAGTAACATACCAAAACGCAAATTAACATGAACAAAACAGTGGAAACAATTGTCATATTTTTGTACTTTATAAATCCTAGAACAAAGATGTTCCTTGATGTTCCTACAGACTTTTTACAATTTTGTGTTGACAAGAATGGTTTCTAAATATTTACATCAGAATCTTTCAGAATGACACTCTTACCCTGTAATTTTAAGAGAGGAAAGCTGAAGATATAATATGAGGCTCAGTGATTCAACATTTGCCCTACAATTTCTAGGCAATGGATTTGAGCCACACTGAGGCATATCCATATCACAGCCATAAAAAGGGAGCTTCTTTGGACTTCTTCCGAGGCCATTCACATTTAAGAATAAAGCGGGGCAATATCACTGTCAAGCTGAGCTAACTAACCAACAAAAATAGGAGACTTCACTCATTTGACAATTAAGGCTTGTTATGGTTTCCCTGACGGATTCTATGTAACAATTTTCCCTCCTGTAAAGAAAATAAAATGATCAAAACACAACGAGAGAGAGAGAAATATATTACAGCATACCTGCATGATGGTGATGAACTGCTGTTCGTGCTCCACATTGTCCTGTGGGGGCGCTCCAAGCATGCTAGCCAGGATTGACGTGTTAAAGAAATACCGCCACTTACTCTGCAGCATCTCAAAGAGTAGTCTATAGAGGGCAGGCTTGATGTCTGGTGATGCTCTCTGGAGGAGAGAAGGGGGAGGGAGAAACTGTCAATATTTCATTTTCCAAATTCAATAATGGGTCGTTTGTGAGTGATATTTTATCATAAGCAATGTACAATATGCATTGTTGCATATGCTTATATCACAATAGAAATTTACAATGTACGCTTGTAATGTAATGCAATGTAATCTAGGTTTTGTTCTGTAATGTCAGATCAGGGGGCATATTTTCTATATCAAGTGTGAGATCTAAAATGTACCCAAAATAATCATTAATGCAAAATATTAAATGATGGTTATAACTGTATCTCTGGGCTACAACCCAAAGTAGAGTTCACTAACCCCAACTACGTTATCTTAATTGGTCAGCCAATGTGTACATGACTCATTTAACTTATCAGGTAGATTTCATATAATTGGCCCTGACACAATTGAAATCTTGTTATATTGGGGGTATTGAATTCAATGCCCAGGATTTATTTACCATCGGGGTTGAAAATCTACATTTGCGGACAAGAAGAGTGAAATTAAGTAAATTGAATAAAATGTTAATTCAATAATTAGAAACAAAAATTGTTATTACAGTACCTCTGCAATGATTGGGTATATATGCTCCATGCATATTGAGATGATGTTGGGTAGAAACGTCTTGAATGCTGAACCTGGCTCTTGGACGATGATCTCAAGAATTTGAAGAAACCTGAAATAAGAGTGAGTAAAAATAAATCTTAAAAAGGAGAACAATATCTGCTTGCTCAATCTGTCACACATTAAGAAGAATACAAAATGTACTGTTATGCCTCTGCAGATGATAAAAATCGGAATCATTAATTTTCATCAATCCTAGATAAGGAAAGACAATTTTCAGCTGTAAAACAGCTGAAACAGAACAGAACAGAAGAAAGTAACAGGTATCTATAGGCTTGTGAATTGCTAATAAAGCAATCATCCTGAAGCCTTGAAATGTCATAAGGCATTCATAAATTTCATTTTATTGGTAATCCTTTCACCTCACTTGGGTAGTGTAGTTATTAGTATTTTTTTTATTACAGTGCAATACTACTTTCTTTCATTTTAAATCACATAACTTTGTCATTCTATTTCCAATCCTTTGAAATTTGAAAGCCTTGACAAGCACAGACAAAATATTGAGCATTTACCTATACTTTATAACATTTCGATAATAAAACCATCAGGGAAATGTACTTACTTCTCTACAACACTGATCCCAGATGAGCTCTCATGTTTGATGGTCTCTGACAGTTGTTCTCTGCAAGAAGATAAAAACAAAATACATCATAAGAATCAAATCAAACTATTCCTCCTTGGTCTGCAAGAGCCAATGTGAAAGTTGATTCAGTGTTGTTTATTTTGTACAATTTCTTTGCCAAGGATACTAAATAAAAATCATTCTTTGTCAATTACTGTTGAATGATGGGTACCGAACTCAAAGGAAGTTGGTAAGAAAACATTCAATCAAGCTAAATATGCCATAAAGTTTGGCAGGTGAGTCAAAAGACCAAAAGATTTTGTTCCAGTAAATGAGAGTCATGAATAGGGAGTAACACTGGACATTCAAAATTTTCAGTGATACAGGTGACATGCATTAGATGATGATGTTCCACATTCATCAATATCTATGGATCTAAGTACCCACTTAAAAAGTGAAAAGGGTTAGAAAAAGTAAAGAATACAATTTTCGGTTGACATCTCTTCTTTACCCGTCATGTTCAAGTAGTTAGCTTTTGAAAAGACTGATGAACATTGACATTGTGTGTTGAATGGTAGGTATCCCCATCTANTTCATGAATATTTTTGGTTTTATTTGCAATGTACTGTATATACATTTCTTTTAAACATAAATTTGATACATACAAGCTTCTTTACAAGTATCTGACTGCATTTGTCAAAATAAAATAATGTTTCCATTCTTTACAAGATGATTCCAACATACATAGATATTTGCAATCTGGGACCAACCTTTAAGATGGGCCTTTAGTACAGAGTAATAGATCCAAATGTGTATAACAAAAAACAAAAGTTGTACAAATTTCTTGAAATATTGGAAATGTATAAGAGTTGTCAGATGTATATTGGAGTAATATAATGATGATCGTGTGAAATGTATGAGTGAATTTGATATTTGAACTGAAATACTGAATAAGATTTTGTTTTTATACATTCCTTGAGTGTAAGAGTAAAAAATGATAAACATAAAAATGCATCAAATGTAAATTTGTTAGTTGCATCATGAAATATGTAGAAAATCAGTTTTCACCCAAATAGCTTAATCAAGGACTTAAACAAACATTTATAATTTTGATATTACGGTCTTTCTAGGCATTGACACGAGGATGCTTACTATAAATTTTGAAAAGAGTTAACACCTATATCCTCTGTATATTAATGAATTAAATATTGTAATACAAAGGAATTTGTGACTCCTCCTATTTTGTACCTAACTTTACATTAGCACGGTTCATACTTGAGCCAAAACCTTCAGATTTCAGAAACTGCGACAGTCACTGTGAGCAGAAGGGACAAAGGTATGGGACAAAGTAAACAACTTCAATTCAAGCAAGAACAATATCTAGATGGACACAAAAAGAAGTTTCTATCCTTCTCATTCTGTGGAAAAATGTTAAACAAGAATCACAACTGGGACTTTATTTTGTTATTTTGAATGCATGAATGAAGCTGTTTACTTTTTCCTAGTCCTTTGTCACTTCTACTCACAGTGAGTCCCACGGAAGCTTATACGTACAGCGAGAAGATGAGTTGGGTCGCCTTTGGACCTCCCACTCGACTTCTCATCCTAAATAAGACGCACTGGCGAGCGTTTATTACAATTCACCTTTTCCATTTAAATGAGGTGCATTGGCAGGTTGAATGTCTAGCATTTGCATTGCGAGTATAAGCTTTCCTAGGACTGTCGTACATTCTGAAATCTCAAGGTTTCGGCTCTCAGTATGAATCCTAATAATAGGTATTAATTGATTTTTAATTTTACTTTCAATTGAATGAAATTTTAGTTGGATTATCAAATGTACATGCAGCAATATCTCGAAAAATAAAGTGGTCCAATATAAAGCCTTCATCTACATCTCATATCACAAAAATACATTATGAGAGCATATTTTCTCTATCAAGACTGACAATATGTGTTAGAGTGATTAAGTCCCAAACGTTCCCTTTGACATTGAGTATTTTGTTAAACTTCATACCGTATTAATCTCTAGACATTAGAAAACATTCAGTTAACAAATCCTAACAAAATAATTGAGTACTTTGAATAGTACAGAGATGAATTTCATTACATAAGGTACAATATGAATAACTTTTAATGATTCTATTGCAAATCTTCACAAACCCCTACATTTTACTGTTCAATGATCAATATTGCAATTAATATATTCAAGGATATGAATATCATGCATTATGATAAGAAATATGACAACTGATTCAGTTTTCACCATTCATAGAAGTTAACTCATCTTATGCGTATGCTGGTGGTACTTGTCATAATCAATCTGAAATTTTGACTTTAGCAATTGATTTTCAATATAGAATGAAAAGATACTGAAATACCAATTTGTAGATGAGTTAAATTACATTTGATGAATTTTTGCTGTACCACCATGTGACCTTGAAATCTAATAACAGATTTCCGAGCTGCCAACTCGTAGAATTTCACCCTATTTAGTAGGATTTTTTTTCATCGAAAATGGACATTTATTGGACAAGATAGGTTATTTCAAATCCTTAAAATATGGTGTTGGAAATTTATTTCTAACATTAGGATTTTTCTTTGTTAAAAAAGGTTACGTTTGAAATAAAAAATTGTTTTCACCATATCCAGAACTCAAGAGTATGACTGAAGACTGGCTGGAAAAAAGGCATTATCTTCAACTATCCTAAAATCAGAAATTTGAGTAATGCTAGAAACTTTCATGAATAATATTGGAAATTATGAATTGCTTGTTTCATACAATCAATCATATGCAGTCTAACCTCGTTATAACAAGGTCGTTGGGACCAGAGGAATTACCTCTTTATATTGAATCCTAATATATCGGGGTCAAAATACAATACAAGACAAAGAGTTGGGACCAGGAAAAAAAATACCTTGTTATAACGAGAGCTTGTTATATCAGTGCTCTTTATAACAAGGTTTGACTGTATAAGCATTATAAAGCAATGAGGGTGTCACTTTTCAAATGCATTTTACAATGTACTTTATCCAAATGTTGACTACCTATGAGTATTTAGTTACACAACATAACAAGGTAACAATTCTACAGTGCATAATTGAATTCAATTGACTGCTGTATGCATGTCAGAAATGTAAAATTCACAAAGTCTAAACTGTCACATTCCCATCTTTGTTCAGAAATCAGCAATTACACAAGTACTTAATATTCAGTGATCACACAAACGGAAGCACATGATTTAGAAAAAAAACGATGGCATTAGAACTCTTATAAATCCACACACTGAATTCCAAACGTTGATACGATGCACCAAGATTCCAACCTTCAATCAATTGTAGCACTCCATTTGTGAATCTTTGGTGAACCAACAAGTATTTCACAACAAGGACTAACAGACTCATCAAAACGACATGGAAAATTTAGTGCATATGGTTCATGATACAGTGGAACCTCTTTATAATGAGGTCCTTGGGAACATGAAAATTACATTGTTATATAAGGTTCCTCACTATATCAGGGTAAAAGAACCCAGAAGAACTATAAAGAGTTGGGACCAATAAAATCACCTTGTTATTACAGGCATCTTGCTGTATCCAACCTCTTTATAACGAGGTTCCACTGTATTGGAAATCTATTTTGCAGAGAGAGTAAAATGGTGTTTTTACTGATAGCACATAACATCAAAACAGATTTCAAATATTTTTGTTATGCTTATATCTATGTGGAAAACTTTCTAACTTTTGTGAAATTCCAAGTTTGTTTCATACAATACCATAACATGATAAGACCATGATTAAACATTGAGATATTTTGACTATAAGCTAACTTGGTAAAAAAAAAAATCCATCCCTACGGAAAAGAAGTATAGATTTGCTTGAAGCTAAAAGGGAGATAATTCTAATTCATATATATTTCAATTCCATATTTAAAGCCCCTGTGGCTGTCTAAAAGAATAACTTATTAAATGCATCTAAGAATTTTACTCCAGACAAAAGAAAATGATCAAACATAAGATCAAAATTGAAAAGTAAATGATCATACAAACTCACAGAAAATTGATAGATCAAATAATTAAATCTTACTGACCCAAAGTAAAGAAGAAAACTTTGATAACATTTGAAACAATGGGTCAAAAGTCTTAGTACAAGGGGTCACTTTAAGGAATGATAAGAAATAATCTAATCAAAGTAATTTTTACAAAATTGAGGAGTTGCAAAAAGCTTGGTGAGTGTTGGCTTATACAAAAATATGCAAAATTTAAGTCAAATTTCCCAATCAGTTTAGATCCATTTTGATGGGAATCCCCAGAAATTAAGAAAATTGGACCCTGATAAGGAATATTGCTAGAAAGTTGCTTTTGATTACAAGTTGCAGTTGACCAGCGTGAGCCAATCAACGTCCTTGCTTCATGCATGCATTGTTACGCAAATATAAAAATGTGTTTCAAAATGCAACAGATTTGCTGCAGAAATGCAATTGATCACAACTTTCTAGAAACAACCCATTAGTGCATTATGGAACTACAAACTGATGAGTGAAAGACTAACAAACAAAACCGAACATAAAAATAACAAGAGTATTGTAATTGGAATGAGATATTGTCCTCTAAATGTTGTAAACTTTTTATCTATAATTAATCATCATCTGATGCAGAATTAGTATAAAATTAAGATACTACAATATGATCTTGTAAACAAAATATATAAAGTGAAAGGAATGTATCACCACCACTCCACAATATCAAGTCATGAAATACAGTCAACCTTGCCTAAGTCGAATTCGTAAACAAGTTGAATAATCGCGGAAGTCAAACGTCTTTTCAAGTCCCCATCTCTTTATAATCTTCTGTTTTTACCCCTCATAAGTCGAATTTCCTCTAAGTCGAAGCAATGTATGCAGTCCCAACAGATTCCACTGAGGCAAGGTTGACTGTATGTACGTTAATAAAAAGGATTTTACATGGTTGTGTTTCATAAAGGTGTTAGTAGACTCATGCATGATTGTATGAACAACTAGTGACCCTATCCTGCACTCAATGATAACCTAGTCTGCCAGAACAGACCCTTGGGTTTCTTTGTGCGCATACACAGAGAGTGATACAGGGTGTGCATTGTGTGTCTGCATGCAGACAGAGGACAGAGCAATGCTGTATGTGTGTGATGTAGTCACACAATGCATACCCTGTATCATGCTCTGCGCGCACACACACCAAAAGTCTAGGGTATGTGATTGCAAACTAATGATAACCCCAGGTTGGCGCTAAATCAAACCTGAGAAAGGGTCACTAGTAGGTCATAGAGTCGTGTGTAGATCTACGAAAAGCATAATGAAACAAAAAACTGAATATTAGTTTTATTTGTTAATAACTTTGAATTCTATGAATTATACAGCCTATGAACTACAGTCAATTTATGTCCCAGGTCGAAAAGAGATTTCTGGGAAGTCTAGCTAACAAAATAGGTTCATAAACAGCTTTGTAGTTGCGAGTTTTGATCACTAAATCATTTCATTTTTTCAATCTGTTCCTAAACAGCAATATTGGCAGTGCCAGTCCATCTGGATTTACAAGTCTGGATTCTGATATGCATTCCATTAATTTTCTTAAAACATGAACTTGTCAAGCAGTAAAACCAGGCTGAAACAGAAAAGTGTATCAATGAGAAAATCTACTTCCTAAAATTGTGATATATTTCCATTCCTCTCAGATTGCTGGAATTTCTTAAAATTAAATGAAAAAACTACTGTGCATTGGGGACAGACTTGACTACTCACAGGTGAAAAAAAAAAATCACCTAAAAATCAGTGATTCCTGTTGCTTTTAACCAAATTATAAACTGATGAAAAGAAATAAAACACAAACCTGATCAAACAATAAGGTACAATGCTGATAAAACAAGGTGAAACAATACAACTCAATTCTTGTCATAAATTGGGGCTTTTTTTTTACTTGGCACCTTCACAGTCCAAAACAAATCATGAAGTATAAAAATTGGGAGTTAAATATGAATATACATTTGATGTATCTTATACGAGTTGAAATCTTTAGCTGGAGTCCAAACTCAAATATCAACTACACATATATCATAAAAGAAATGTAAAGAAATGTACATATCCAAGACTACAATAAATAATTTTCAAAAAAATCTGTGAGATAAGTAATAGGACATTCGGTAGTGGAAATATAACATCTCACATCTTGGGGAAACTCCGGGCATAGGTTCATGCCTGTTATGCTTATTGGTGCATATCTTGTCAAATATTCACAAAATTACTTGAAATTAAATCAACACTGTGAGAAGAAGGGGAAAGGATTTGGACAAAGTAAACAAATTCCATTCATGCATTCAAAATAGCTAGATGCACTCAAATGAAATTTACTTCCCTCTTATTCCAAAAAAAAAAATGCTGAACAAGTGTTGCACCTGTTCAGTGAATAAACAAGGAAGCTACTTTTTTCAGGAACCTTTTGTCAATTGTGAAGGCTTGAATGATACTGTTTACTTTATCTAATCCCTTTGACCCTTCTGCCCTCTGTAACATGACAGATGTTATACTGGCTTATAAAATTCAAAGAAATTCAATCGCACCCATGCCAAGATGTACACGTTGTAAGCATATCATACATGCACTTTGCCTGGAATTACCCTTCTGGAGATACATAACAAGTGTCACATGTCAATACAAAATATCATACTTTATAAGCTGACTGGATTACAAAACCATGGAAGACATAATTCAACTTGCAATCTGATAACAATAAATGCGAGTCAAAAATAAGGGAAGCAAGACAAAGGTACCACCACTTTCAAACATATGTTTTAGATGTCTGGTTAAAGACAGAGTCTTTTCACAAGCACATCCGCAACTTCCATCAATACAGACATATTTCAGGGCGCTACAAACACACATGCCCGAATACCCAGGGTTACGAAATTGAGCCTTTGGGCAAGTGAAAAGTCCAAGAGCATAAATTATTGACAGCTAACTTTAATGTTATACATGAGTGTGCTGCTGCTTTGTTCCCTTTAATGTTTTGGGAAAGAGAAATTGATGTTCGGGCAAGTGCTTTGAAAAGCCACTTATCCGACCGGGCATGTAGTGCAAAAGATTCTTATAGCACCCTGTACCTGTCTATAGAGGACATTCGTTCAATGCAAAAGACAGTTGCAACTGAAGACAATTGGCCTATACCGACAGATATGACCATATCTACTCAGTCCCACTTACCTCCACTAGCATTTTTCATATTTGACAAGGTTTTTGGTCTGACAACAGAGATACCAATTGTTCTGGCATATGCATGAGGTGTATATTACATTGTGAATGATGCAAGAGCTGAACAAAAGTGGGAGTAAGGGGGTGTTGTTCAAAAGCTGCAATCGATCGTAGAGTTGCAGTTGAGCGGAATGCGCCATTCAAAATCATTGTTTCAAATGCGTCTTGTTAGAAGCGCATATCATGTGCAAATGAAAATATATGTTACAATTTGCAACTAATTTGCAGTTGATTAGCGATCAATTGCGACTTTTGAACAACACATCCTAATTATGACAACAATAACTATACTCTTGGCCATTCACGTGTAATGAAAGCCTTGAATGTATAGGAAAATGTACCTCATGCATATTTCGAAATGGTTAGCATCTCTGTAATTAACAAGGTAACTTTCTAAGATTTTAAGTGTATGCATGATATCATTGATCTTACAAACAAACAGTGCTTCCTTCCTGCAGTGACACATCACCCAAATTATTGGAGGTGTCAAGGTCAATTGTGTTGGGAAGTATTTCAACATATGTAATTGGAAGTATCACTTTATGACCAAAATATTCCATATGTTGAAACCATTTCTGCATTGTGGATATCTTGTACAAATCTGAACTAACAACATTACACACCAGTAAAACAACTCCTTAGTGATACCTCCAAAGTGATAACAATCTAAAAGCTTTTTCTGTGGGTAACTTGTGCAAATCTTTGTGAGCAAATATCACTCCAATACATCCATTCCAGCTGGTGCAATGTAAACACTCCTCATGTTTCACTGAATGTTCATTTGGTACCTTGTGGAATCCTGATCTTGTCGCAAACTATAACCATATCCTCTCAGAGTTAATTTGAACTGAGCAGCATTAGGTAGAGATATCCTCTTGCTATTCCCATTAACATTGTGTTGAAAGTCTGACGCTTTGACTGCCTCTTTCATTGATCACCTTGCGTAAGCCCAACCAAGCAGCATATCACATAAGTAGGCAATCTCAGTGGCAAGGCTACAATGAAGAACCTTGCTAAATCCCCATCTAGCAGCATCTCAATGGCAATGGAAGGGTATTCATCTCGTTTCAAAGAGCCCTCTAAGACCGCATCCAAAGTCGGGTGCATACCCACTGGTTTTTGCTCCAATCAAAAGCCCGCAGTCAATGAGTACATCCTGAAGCCTTATGAAATCCACACCTAGCAGCATAGCACACCAGTGTCTATCTCAATAGCAATGTTACTGCATCCATCCTGTCTTGTTTGAATGATCCCAGTTAGACCACATCCAAAGTCAGGTGCATATCCACAGCTTTTTGCTCCAATCAAAGCCCATAGTTAATGAGCGGATAAACCAAAATGAGCTCATATTGCGGCTACCCCATCGTCCCCCTTCGTCCCACATACTGCACATCTGTCCTAGTCTAATCTAAGTTCCTCTTCCCCGCCCCGGGTCGCCCTTTGTCATAGCTTGACGGACCCAGCGGGAAGAGCAGAGTTGCATAGTCTGTAGTAGCGCAGATCACTCACAAATCTTTGCATGTTCTGACTGAACGATGGTAGGTCCTGAAAACATTAGAACAGAGAACAAAATAGGAGATTGGATATCTGCAGAAGACGAAGAGTATTTCAATTATCGTTTAAGAAATTAAGAAAATGAACAAATGCCCTTTTACAGTTCAACAAAAAATTGTGTGATGAATCAAATTTGAAAAAAAATACAAGCAAAGTGAGGAAGTAAAGATTTTATCTCTTCACAATTTCATATTAAAACCTAAATGTAAAATCCTTGTCTCTTTATTTCTCTTATAATACCTAGAAAACTCTCCACGTTGAATATATTGTCAATGATTTGTAACTGATTTGCAGTTGATTTGTGATGAATAGCAACTTTCTAGCAACACCACAGTGCATTATCATTTAACTACACATCCATTACCCACCTCTGCAAAGCTGAAGTTGGTCTTTAGTATCGTCTTCTGGTTGGGGTCCAGACCCTCGGCGCTGGTCAAGAACTCGGGCAAGAACACTCGGAAGAAGTTCTCAAAGTCGACAGATGCCATGTTATATAACGTGACATGCGTCTCCTCTTGAAGCAGGTCATGTGACTTGTGGATCAACGCTTGGAGAAGG
The DNA here is from genome assembly GCA_036244855.1 of Temnopleurus reevesii. Taxonomy (NCBI): domain Eukaryota; kingdom Metazoa; phylum Echinodermata; class Echinoidea; order Temnopleuroida; family Temnopleuridae; genus Temnopleurus; species Temnopleurus reevesii. Next base: position 26,768 of record BQKZ01009008.1, read on the forward strand.
ACGTTCATGAAAGGTGACAGCATCATTGATTTAAAGATTTTCTGCAGACGAAACATTGGGAAGAGAAAAAAAATATAAGTGATAGCATGTCAAATTCAACAGACATCAGTGTGACATGCGTCTCCTCTTGAAGCAGGTCATGTGATTTGTGGATCAACGCTTGTAGAAGGATGTTCATTAAAGATGACAACATCATGGATTTGAAGATTTGAAGGAAGAGATTCACTACTGTCCTGCATGAAAGTATACCACTGAAGGAAATTGACAGAGAAAATTTCTTTTCATTTATCCGCAAGAACAGTACTCTTCAGGAATTTGTTGCAATAGATATGATATACATATGATATACATGATACAAAATGTAAATTCTAAGCCCTATGGCTTGTATAAACATTATAACTCACTTTTTGGTAGAGCTTGAGCTTGGCGTTGAGTATCTCTAATGCTTCCAGGTTTTGTCTGAAGACTGAGATATCTGGCTGCAGGAAAGACTGTCCAAAAGCCTGCAACAAAAAGAAAAGGAACTATCAAATTTCCTGTCACAGAAGTTTCAATATCAAAAGAAGGTATATTCCAAGAATTACATATCACAAAGGAATTACTATGAATAATACAGTGGAAGGGATTGTCACATTTTTGTTGTACTTCATAACCCCTGACACAAAGGTGTTCCATGTGAAATATTTAACATTTCAAGGTGACATAAACGGTGCCATATTGGCTTAAATGTTTATCAGAATCTTGCAGAATGACCCCTATAACAGAGAGCTAAAAAAAAAAGAAAGCTCAGTGGTTTGAGCGTACGCCTTGGGATAGGGAGGCTGAGGGTTCCAGCCAACCTGAGGCAAAGAAAAGGGAAATTCTTCTTGCAAGATCCTCCACATTTAGGAATAGATGGAGAGGAAGGGGGGGGGGATTAAAAAGCCAAGGTCCACTGGAACAAAAGTGTAAAAGCAGAAGTAATCCACGGAAATAAATGTTTTTAATCATTAGACCAAGGAGGCATCTTATTATTTCCCCGAATGATTCTGTGTAACAATTGTCCCTTCTGTAAAGAAAATATTATGATCAAAATAGGACTAGAGATAGACCTGTCCCACAACATACCTGCATAATGGTGATGAACTGCTGTTCATGCTCCACGTTGTCCTGTGGGGGCGCTCCAAGCATACTGGCCAGGATCGACGTATTGAAGAAATACCGCCATTTGCTCTGCAGCATCTCAAAGAGTAGTCTATAGAGGGCAGGCTTGATGTCCGGTGATGCTCTCTGGATGAGGAGGGTAAAATTGTATCAAATTTGTGATTTGATTCCTTGATTCCTTGATTTATCAAATATTATGGCAGCAAAGTAGTGCTTACATCATACTGGCTGCCTGTCTTCGGTACGTACATCAATCAATATTTCTCAGATCTGCATCAAAGTCCCAGTCATCACCGATCGACTAGCTCTCATAAATCTACCCTGGACTAAATTATGAACAAAGTAAAATTCTTCGCAATCCTGTGATTATTCATTTTGATAATCAGAGAAGAAGTTGCTTGAAGAAACTTGTGAAATACTTATTGTGAATTATGCTTAGCTAAGATGATTTTGTATTTGAAGTTTTTATTTTTCATTACAATCTTCTTATACCTAAAGCAATAAATGGCACAATTCTAGATCATCAATGTACAATTTACGCTGACTTGAAATAACCACAATCCATAGGCTTTTGCCATTTGGACAATTATTGTTTTATTGATTAATCTAAAATAATGAGTGAATCATTTGCTAACACTTACTTTGCTCAATACTTAACACCATTAACCAATACCTTTATTGCAATCAGACAAACTAATAAAATGAAGTATATGACCTTCATGATGTCATAAATTGTTACCTCAGCAATGATTGGGTATATATGCTCCATGCATATTGAAATGATGTTGGGTAGAAATGTCTTGAATGCTGAACCTGGCTCTTGGACGATGATCTCAAGAATTTGAAGAAACCTGAAATTAGAGTGAGAAAAACATCAGTACCTCTGCAATGATGGGGCATATCTGATCCATGCATATTGAAATAATGTTGTGTAGAAATGTTTTGAATGTTGACCCAGGGGGCCAAATGCACGAAAAGGTCTTGGCTAAACTGAAAACAATATTGTCACTTCCGCTTCATTACAGTATAAAAAGCAAATCCTATATCTTTGCCTTACTGCTTTAATCTCTTACAACATTGAAATCTTATATATCCACTTGGAGCCACTACTTGAATCTTAAATATTAATACAATACAAAGATCAAAACTACTTACTTCTCTACAACACTGATTCCCGATGAGCTCTCATGTTTGATGGTCTCTGACAGCTGTTCTCTGCAAGAGGGATGAAAGAACAATAAAAAATCGAATTCAAGACTATTCCCCAATTTTGTGTATTTTTTTTATAACAATTATTCACACTAAATGTTGCTACACAATTGACACTCAGCGCATTGGGTGATTTTGATCTTTATTTGCAAGTTAAAGGCAATGGATGTTTCATACTTAAGTAAAACATAAATTCTTTGATATTTCAAAGTTTGTAGCTGAGTAATCTGATGGGTAATGATTTCTAGCTGTATTGCAACTTATATCCCTTACACTAAGATCGTTGCATTGACAGTGTACAGGCAAGAAAAATGAATAGATTTGCTAAGAAAGCCGTTTGTCATTGAATAGTACGAATAGTAATT
>BQKZ01009008.1:30210-40528 GCA_036244855.1 Temnopleurus reevesii
TATTAGAACCATAAAACTTTATGTATGACATCAATTACTCCTTATAAGAATGACAGGCACACAGGCAAAAGCTATTGGTTCTGAGAAAAAATCTTACATGAATGATATATTTCAGCAATCACCAATCATGTGAAACCATGACTACAACTTACCAGTAAACTGAATGCTTCTGTGGGTAAGAGCTCTGCAATCTTAGCAACGACTTCAAGGCCTTGTCTAAGGTAGCACTGCCACTCCGTCTCACACTGTAAGAAAAGAAAAAGAAGTAACAAACAGGTGTCAAATATGCCTGATCAACTACAAAACAATCACAATGCTTTTCCTCAAATGTATATTGTAGGGGTTCTTGCCAGAAAATAACAACTGATCGTGAGTTGCATTTGATCGATACACATCATTCAAAATAATATTTCATGTATGTTTTGTTGGAAGTGAAAGTTGTGCTCGCAGAAAAATACGTGTTTAAATTTGCAAGTGAATTGTAATAGTTTGCAATCAATTGTAACTTTCTAGCAACATGACTTTGATCCTATATATGCATTATAATCCATGTTCTCGTCTCAAAATTCATTCATAAAATGTGATCACTAGCTTACAAAAAAGCGATTAAATGTTGGTCACAATCATGAAATCAGGATCATAATAAGGCAAGGGAATATATGATTCCTGTTGCAAAAAGTATTCAAAAGCTAAGTTGAGTACACAAACTTTCAAGTGCTTCTGCAACTCTTTGTCAAGTGATGAAGAAAGTTAAAATTAAGCTTTTATACAGGACGTAGGGAATTAAATGTAGGCCAACATCAGCGCCAATCTGCTCTCTAATTAGTCGTATCAAAATTATGACAAGAAACTCACATCATCATCCAGCATATCATCATCGAGCTCCTCCAGCTGTGCTTGGTTGTATCTGAACTGCATCTTGTGGAGAATCTCTGACATCACTGATAGTAACGCATCTTTGTATCTACAAAGAGATGAAAATGGTGTTGATAATAATTTAGCCTTATAGTAACTTGGGAAATTGATTCTGAATATTGAATATTTGCATTTTGTGTAGCATACCTACCAACCAACTAAAATCAGAATATTCCAAAATTTGCTATTCCATATTACTAACAAATTTGCCCAAATATTGAAATGCATTGATAGAAATGAAGTTAAAATGACAATTTTTCTCTTGATGAATTAAGAATTATTGGCAGGTATGCATAAAGATATGAAAATATGCATCAAGAATGATGAACATTTTCTCATTTCAATTTCTGCTCGTGGTCATAAACTTAATATTTGAGACATATATCTAATATAAGCACAAATCATTTGTCACTTATTATTCGTATGGTTATGTTGATGAGACTTTTCTAAGAACACATTGGGGTTTTTTTTAACTTGGTTTATTATAAAAATGAAATTATGAAATTATAAATGACAGCAAAGTCATCGGTCATTGTCCATGCCATGCCCATTGCTGAAGACGAACAGTGCCAATCAAACATTGCAACCAATAAGACTATTGAAAAGCATTTCTTATTCAATATTCATTATGGCAAACCCCTTCATCGGTCTAACGAGTTAGATTCCTACCTGTCTACAAAATGATTCATCTCTGGATTCCTTGAAGAGTTGGTCTTGTCGATGAGATAGTCCAGGAATATCGTCCAGATGTCTAGACATGAGTAGTAGCCCTCTGGTTCAGGCTGAGTCAAAGAAATGGAACAAATAAAAATATTCTTGTAATATCACAAATGAGTACAGATTGGGTGCTAGTTTGACATGCTAAAAATAGGATATTCAATGGTAATATTTTCATAATAAAGTATATGAATTATGATCATTAAAAATCAAACTTCAAATTATAGATTGATAAAATACTTTTCAGGTGTAAAAATTCAAATCGAATTTGAAAATACTGGTCACTGTTGATGATAACTGATAAATGTTTCTATGAAGTTAATTCAAAATGTAAGTCATAATAGATACATACCAATATGAATACAAATCACTTACACCTACTTTCTAAATCTCAGGGAGAGTTGTTACAAATTTGTGAATCCTTACAAGTTGCAATTGATCAATGTGTGCCATATCAAAATCATCGTTTCAAGTGCTTCTTGTTAAAAGCGCATACCGTGCATGAATGAAAATATGCGACTTATTTTGCAGTTGATTTTTCAATTGATCGCAAGTTTGTAACAACAAGGGGTTATTGCTACAAAGTTGTAATTGATCGCAAATTAAGTGAAAATCAGTCGCAAATTTCAATGCGCATTTTCATTCGTGCACAAGACAAGACGCCCATGAAACAAAGATTTTGATTGGTGTGTTCCAAACAACTGCAACTTCGCATTTTCATTTGCGCACGGTATGCACATTTCACAAGATGCGCATGAAACAATGATTTTCATTGGCGCATTCCAATCAACTGCAACTTGCAATCAAACCAACTTTCGAACAACACCCCCTTAGTATAATAATGCTTTAATACTCACCTGTTTGAATGTGTATTTGAAGAGAAGTGAAAGGAACTCCAGGACAGGGAAATGTGAGTTGCTCTCAAACCGTCGCAGATGTACACTGACAAATAAACCTAAAAACTCTGTGAATTTCTCTACATAACTGTACATTGGGGACAAAATTGGTAAATAAAATGCAAGCTGGCATTAATATTTGTGAGGAGAAAATATTTCATGCAGACATTTGTTTACATCAGTTGTAAAATACCACAGATCATCATGTGATTATTATGTACAAATTATGACACCAAAATACACCAACTTCTTATCTTATATTACTTAATCGATATGAATCAACCACAAATACAATAAGATTGATATCAATCTATAAAAAATTCTCAGAGGTACTTTAGTCAATAGTAAACATCTAAATTTTCTGCTTAAAAATAACAAACACAAGGAAACACGTACATATAAGCAAATCTATAGTTCTTTAACAATTCTAAGCAACGTAATATATGACCCATGACATATTCTATTCACATACCAAAGCGAAAACTCTCTCATCTCTTCTTACAGTACAATGTACTCAAAGATTCTTTAAACTGAAGATCCTGCATAACCATGCTGGCCCATTGGAATAGGGACAACAACAACATTTCACAAGCTCCACACTTTCTCGCTCCTCCTATTACAAAGAACTCTCCACTTCCACTCACCTTTCATCTAACTCTTCTAACCTATTCCCTACTGATTGGTTCGTATTGTCTTTGGTTAATTTTTGCAGCAGCTGGAACGTCTGTTGGAACATCCGCAGTAGATAGTCCTCAAAGTCTGTCGGAACACAGTTCTTTGCCATGATTTCGTTAATACACGACATAGCTAGGACGCCCAGCGACGAGCTCCCGCTCGAGCTAAAGCTATCATTGGCACGGACCGGCGACGTGCCGCGGCTCACCGACTGGATGTCGCAGCCGAAGTTGGCGAAATGGAAGATGACGGTGATGAGGTTAGGGGTGATGTTGCCCGATAGTGGCATCCAGGAAAAGAAGTGGAGAAGACAGTTGAGACATAGCGTGCTGAGGTGCTCGCTCTCCTGGTCTAGTGGGGGAAGGGGCTGGACGTTGTGCTTGTTGGGTGGTGATGACTTGAACATGCTCCGGATTATATGACTTCCTACAAACAGAAACCAAGAAAAAGGAATGATATTGTGTGAATAGGTTGAGTGGTGATGATTCAAACATCTCCAGGTAATATAACTTCCTAAAAAGAATTAACATTATAACTAAGAACTAACATTAAAGTGCAAAGGTGTTGATGATATGAGCATACTTCGGATACAGTGGAAGAAATCACGCCGCATCAAGTAAGGTGGTTCTTGATTATCATTACCATTCAGGCACAGGATTCAACTCTTCCTCTTAAATGAGGATTTCTTTAGCGAGAGGTACAGTACATTCATAAGATATAAAACTAACAATAGATATTGAAATATATAGCTGTAATTTTGAGCCAGGTGAATATCAATGACTGGTCACAAAAAATAATTTTCCCGATATATTTTAGGCTTTCAGATTTTAAGTGCATATGAGTTCTGAAGGGAAAGAGAGTCGAAATAAAATTTGTGGTAGTCTTGGAGGCCTTTTTAAACTTACGAAATTAATAAAAGAATGAAAAGAAAGAGTTAAACTATTTCAATCCCATAGGGATGGCCAGCAGAGAAGGTGGACACAAGTGACAAGACATTAAAACAAACAAGAATGTGGGGACAATAGAAACTATAGAAAATTCATAGACAAGTAGGATAATGATTAAAGATTGGCTGCAACTCTTTATATATCAGACTCATTTTCTTATTCATCAACATTTTTTTTCTCCTTCGAACAAGTTACAAACTGGTTAGTCATTCAGGAAGTGACTCGTTCTGTGGTTAAATGTATAATTCTCATCAAAAGAGGACAAAAATTCTGTAGCACATTCTGAATGTTGCCATAAAACAGTCAGTTGCATAACAAATTGGCATAGCTTCTGGACATTGAGATTCTTGTTGAAAAGGATTTCAAAGATGTGCTTAAAAATATGATTTCTTCCGGAAAAATAAAAAAAAGATTTGATTGAAATGATAGTTTAATTATTTGTTCAAGACAGGATCTATTTTGTGATGTTCTCTTCCCAGATTGTAATGGTGAAGACCCATAAGCCCTGTTGGGTGGGGATACTATCATTGGAATCATCGTGTGTGGGGATGGGGGTGGGGTACCTTTGTGTGTTGTTATCTTACCTGATTGCAATGGTGACGACCCATAAGCCATATGGGTGGGGCTGCTATCATTGGAATCATCGTGTGTGGGCGATGGGGGCGGGGTAGCGGTAGTCACCAGTGACCGGTGCTTGTCCAGTATTGTCTCAAGTATATCTGAAATATGAATAAAATGATAGTATACAATATTGATTGAAAAATAAATTGCAAATGGGCGATTCTGTTAGACTACATGTGGGTATCAGTGGCTTGTAGTATCTATCGTTTTTGCTAATTTCCCCACAAGGTTACAATTTGCAATTCATTTTCACAAGTGGAAAAATTGCCTACATTCCGTTGTCCAAAATATCTTTTGTTTTGATAAATCAACAAGTTCCAGATGAAAATTAGTTTATTTTGTAGTTGTGAACGTTTATTTTCTTTTGCAGGACAAATTCTGCTTGTTACTTTTTTTCATCCATCTCATCCTCTTCACTATCTAATAGCAGTACTTTGCATTTTATTCAATTTGAGAGATCAAATAACACATGAAAATGATACAATCCAACTAAAGAAATTGATATGATGCCTCAAATTCCACCTTGTGGTTGCGGAGGCATGAAGCGTGCCATGAAAGTTGTGATTGATTACAAATTTAAACACGCATTTTCATTCAGGCACTATCTGCGTGGTTAATTGGTGAATTCCAATCAACTCCAGCTTGCAATTAATTACAACTCTCCAGCAACACCTGAATAAAATGTTAATGCATTAAATAAGGGAATTTAATTCATTTCTAACACCTTATCATGGATGATCTTACGTGTAATGAGACTGAAGACTGTGGGGACCTGATCTAGGAGTAGCTTCTGAACTTCCTCCTTCCTGGCGGCGCTCAAGTCCTCACGTGGTGACGCAAGCTCTTCTGATGTGGTCTGGAGCATGATCAGACCTAGACTACATGTCTGTGGATGCTGTATGAGCTGGGGAGAGATATAAAGAATTGTATAGTATGAGAAAGCTATCATTTCTCAGAAGTGGTGGCACACAAGTCATCACGGGTGACACAAGCTTTTCTGATGTTGTCTCGATTTAATTTTAGATTTCAACATGTGGTGAGTCAGAAGCTGAAAAGTTTGGTTTGACTTTTCATATCTAAATTCAGCAAAAACTAAAAAAAATAATAAATAATTCTTTTGTGAGTAAGATTATTTTTCCAAAATGGTATTCTTGGATTTCTGGACCTGAACTCTCATTTTAACATGTGTGTGGATTTAAACATACACACTTGACCCCTCATCAACTCTTACCTGGAGGATAGACGTAAAGAAGTCTGGATAGAAATGAGGCCAGTCCAGCCTAGCGATGCAAACAATGACTTTGATAAGCTTGTTCCTGATGTAGTTGGGTACCATCTTGTGCTGGGCGAGGAGGAACTTGGTCAGACCGGTGCGAATCTCCATGCGGTCCTGGGGAGGGAGGCCGATCCATTGTCTGTTGATTACGTTCTAGAGGATGGAGAAAAAGAGAGAAGTGAGTGGTTATGAAAGTTAGAGCTTGATTCGTGCTCCAATGTAAAAATTGTAGAAAATGAAGAGAAGGGGAGACACGGAAGACATATTATAATTGATTATCTCTTGGAAATTACAAATAACATTAATCAAATAAAGAATCAATTGACGTGTGTAACCAACTTTCAAGACTGGGGATGTTGGGGTTTGCAGTTTCTCACTGAAATATAAAATCTGTCTTGAAATTCAAAAACATTTATTTTTCCTAGATTCTCATCATTAAACACATTACCTAGATCAATGCACGGGCGGGTGATGGGAAACTCGGAAATGATAAAAATGTCTGCTAAAAGACTCTGCTAAAACACCCTCAATAAAGTTTTGAAGACAAATAGAGCATTTTGGTGCAAAGAGAAGGCAAGTAAGAGAGGAGAAATTAAAAGAAGAGGAAGAAGAAGAATAGAAGTAGAGTTAAAGAGGGAAATTGATATAAAAGTACAAACATTCGTGGATTGCCCAGAAAAAAAAAATGACGAAAAAAAATTCAATTTTAATACTAAGGAACAAATTCATATTCATGAATACATGTAGAGTCCATTGGGGAAACAAGGTGAAAGAGGGATCACAAAATCAAAAGTGAATCCCCCGAAAAAGAAATAAGAAGTATCAAATTAGAAAAGATGTTGTTATTTACCTCAAAGACGCTGAGGGCATACATCATGACGTACTCATTACGTGTATGCATGAGGAAATAGAAACAATGCCTCCATGATCCGCTCTGTGCACTGAAGTTATTCAGTAGTTGCTCTGAAAGGAAAAAAAATGAAAGTGGCATCAAATATCACACTTATACCAGGAATAATAGGGATATGAAATATTCCCAGCGTATTTGTGGAAGTGTTGTGGCTAAGTGGTTCTGACTCTTGCCTTTCAACCAGAGGGTCATGTTTCCAATCCTTTTCAAATTTCCTTTAGCCAGAATGTCATTCAACTTTGGCTGCACTCAACCCAGGTGAGATAAATGTGAACATGGCAGGAATATTATATTCCTTGAAATGCATAGTGCTTCATTGCTGCTATTGCTCGAGTTGACTGAAGAGTGCTTTGACACTTTGGCTATTATATAAGAACTGGGGCCTGTAACATGATAAAATGAAAATTATTGTATCTCTACGGTCCACGTTTTGCTATAGACTTACAATAAATCTAATGGCATCTTTTATGTTACAGGCCCCTGTTTTGATACAATGATTAACATACAGAAAGATACAGTAAAACATGTCTATCGCGAACATCCAAGAACACTAGAAAAGGTGGACACTATAGACAGAGAACCTCTATATAGGAAGGAGCCAAATAACACTTCCCTATCCAGAGGAACCATACACTGTACATGTACATGAATAGGATTATACATAAAATCATTCAAAAGTGCAGAAAGTTTGATTTAACTTCGGACATACTGAAAGGCAATATTTCAGATTTTCGCAGGTTGGTTTTTCGACCCTTCAACCATTTCCCATGATTGACCACAATCCTGTTTCCAACAGAATATCACCCATGGTCTTTCTGTCAGCTGATGAGATTCTTTTTGCGCGTATTAGATTAAGAGGGTTTTTTTCCTGAAAGTTTTTAGTGAAATTGGCACATGCTGAAACGCAATATTTCAGATTTTTTCCCCCTTTCAACCATTTCCTATGAATGACCACATTTCTGTGGATTGTTCAATAACATTTTATTCAGAGCTTTAAAAAGCCAGAGACCAGAAGAGACCAGACACATTAACAAACAGTGAGGAAAGTTCTCTACAACACAAGATTATTGTTAACATTCTTCTGCCTTTCCAGCAGGGAACCTTTTTACGAAAAAAAGTCCCCCCAAATAGGTCAAATCATTGGGTTAGCAACACATCCAACAGCTAAAAATTTAAAAAAAAAATGTTCTATTCTTGAATTCAACCCATCTGCTAATATCCAAAATGGTTTAAAATTCCATTACAATAATGTAACTAAAAAGATACATATTATAAAATTGCCAATTTAATGATAAATTTGTGATCAATGAGCTCCTTACCTATATCTCTCTTGCGTTGGTTTGTGGTCGATGTATCAAAGAATTCCGTCATGAGCCCCTCCAGGGCTCTTAGCGACGATTCCTCTGTAGTCTGTAAAGTAGCAAAGGAAATACATGTAAATATAACAAATCACTTTTTTACACACATTTCCCTTATCTATTCTCTGGGGGAAAAATCCTGTGTTTACCTACCCAGGGTGCTACAATAATTTTTCGAACCACTTGCCCGGTCGGGCATGTTGCTTTTCAAATCACTTGCCCGGAAAATATTCCTATTGCCTAAAACACAATCAAGCAAACAAAGCAGCTGCATACACTTTTATTTGGGCTTAGCTGTCACTGAAATTGGTCAAATGTTAGATCTTGCAACTGAATATGGCATAATAATGAAGAATTTATAGACAGGCCAAACTGTATAGTTATGAGACATTAATACCATTGCTTGTCCGATGGCTCAATTTTTTTTGCCCCAGGCATTCAAGCAAGTGGGATTGTAGCTTCCTGCTACCATGCACTTTCCAACACTGTATCTCAAGGATCTAAAATGTCTCATTTTGTCTTATAAATGTCCTAAATTGTCAGTGAGAAAAAAATCATAATAAATAGGATGAAATCCTACTAGTTGCCACGTCTGTTGAAATCAATTATGACCAGTTGGGGGCAGTGACATCATTCAAGGTTGCCTGGAAGGAAATTATTATTTGCATCACTAGTAATTTGTGGAAGTGCTAAAGAGACGTACATGTAAATGTCAATGTTTGCCATCTGCAATGGGGTTTCCCAGTACTTAGGATTGCACGATATTACAATGTATCAAAATATTGCCATATCAATGTGCTAATCGAACATTGAATATCACATTTTTTTTCTAATTCAATATATTGCCTTCAAAACATATATTGAAAACATATTATGGATGTTCTTCAAAAAAATATTGATACTTCTTTTTAGCCTTTTTCAGAAATAGTTAGTGCAATATCATAAAAAATATAATAAGCATTCAATAGCATTATTTGATTACGAAGTTGTAGGCCTAATATTGCTATCACTACCATGAATACAAATTATTTCTACCTCCAAATAATTAAAAGTAAGATGACAAGGCATTAAGTAAACATAATTCGATGACTATTCACGGGAACATGATGTATCACGATAATTATTGGCCATATCAATGCTGACAATAATTCACTAACATACATTGTGATATCGCATCTGACCAGTAACTTCGTGCACAAATTAAAGAGCTTAGTACTTTTATATTTTTCTGATGTATAACAGGCAATTAAATTTTCTTAATAAATGTCAACTTTATGATTTTATATATGTTGTTAGAGCAATTCCCAGGCCTCGAATTAGCCGACGGCCACCGACGGCCATGGCTGTCGGTGCCCCTCTTCATGGCCGTGATGCCCCTCCAGTTTAAGCACATACTTACGGCCATCCAAAAATGCCCTTCTTCTATCTGGCCGTGGTGCCCTATCTCCCCAAATGAAGCCCTTCGCTATTTGGCAGTGGTGCCCTTTCTCCCCAAATGATGATTTTAGTTTTTTTTACCACGCCTTTTCGGCTTTCCCCTCACTCCAAACTTCACTAATCAACTCCAACAACTCTGCGACTAGCGACGTTTCCCAGTACGGAGTCAAACAGCGAGTGTGCAATCGCTTGCGCTTGACTCACACTCAGCTTGCCCCGAAAAAAGTGCGGCTGTCTAGATTTTCCCAACTTACAATTCCAACTTCGACTCAAAATCTGAAGTCCGTTTCTTGATATATTCTTTGTAAAATAATCTCAAATTAGTGTTGAAACACTCGGAATACGAATATGTTCATTCCCAATTCAAATCACCTTCTTTGTGATCGCCTATTTTTGCTTTGAAATGTTTTCAACAAATTTTCGATTGTTATCTGCCAATTAGCCGGAGTGCTAAATAATAAGTGCAAATATTTCATATTTTAACTTACGATTTGTTTTGGTCACATTCGATTATGGGCAACTGCTTTCCTAGCAAAGCGGGATTTGGGGGGAAATATCGACCTCAG
>BQKZ01009009.1:11966-22911 GCA_036244855.1 Temnopleurus reevesii
GGGGGGGGGGGGGGGGGGGACTTCCCTTGCCTTTTTTTAAACAATGCCTAATAATTGCAAAACACTTTAAAATGTAGGAGCCAAAATGTACATTGTAAGTGACCATTTACATGTCTTTGAAACCGAGGATATTGGCCAATTTATGAAATAAGCTACCTCTCATTAAGTCTAATTAAGTTAGTCCCTGGCACATCTTTTTCAGTGTGCAGGTCTAGTAAACTAGTATCAATGTTGATGAGGTTCCCTGGCTCCTGACCAATTGATTGCAATCCTATGCCTGGAGAAGTGGACTATTTCACGAGAATGCCAGAATATTTTTCAGTATGACAGAATAAAATGAACATTTACATGTAAGATTGAAAAAAAGGTAGAAATTTTAGATAACACGATATGGCCCAAATTCTTATGTGGAATTAACCGAATAATGAGCTTTAAAAGTTTAAATGCAGTGGATTATGATTAAATGCGGGTAGGCAGTGTCAAGACTGCCGTCATTACAAGAGCCTGGGAAGACAGGTGATCATTAAAGCTAAGACGGATGTCATAATAATTGTTGAGGAACCATAACAATGATATCTACTAGGTGCAATGTATTGAATGTTCATTATTTCAGTGTTATTCTAAACCTTTGGCTAAAAGAGAAATCACCACGAGTGTGTACCTCAATTAAACTTCTAAACACTAGTGACACAACAATAACAATAATAATTTATTAGTGACCTCTGCAGGGAGCTTTGGCACAATTAGGATCGTTCTGCTAGCCTTAACTAATTCCAGGCGCGTAATAAGGTAATAAGGTAATAGTAATAATAAGGTATTATGTGCACATATATATCATTCTAGACACCACCATCCTTTCAGGGAAATGTGAGTTTCCTTTCGTGTCACTGTCTGTACAAGTCAATGCGAGAGGCTATCTGTCGCCAGCAATGATGAAACAGGCGGCAGTCAGTGAATGGAGCGGTGACAGATAAGAAGATAATGCCAGAATTTGTTGCATTTATAGAAAAGGCATCATAGACTTAAGAATGATAAATCTATTTTGTAATGACTGCAGATATACCCAGTCATTGGATGTCCGGATCTGGACACGTTTTGGTATCCGGTAGTTGGACCAACGATTTTATAATTAAATTTTTTCAACAAGATGACATTGAAAGGATTGAATTTTCATGAATGCCTTCTCTATATCATTGTCGTTATAATACTCCGAATCCAAATGACAAATATTCATGAAATTCATTATTATTTGATGCATAATTATTGCAGAATTTGAAGGATAAACCTGACAGTTCACTTTTGTTTGGTGTTCCAATGCTTAAAGGGGAACTTCACCCAGACATTGATATGCACTCAGTGGATGTAGAAAAATACAATGGTCAATCTGTGAAAATTTGAGCAAAATCTGACCATCCATTCAAAAGTTATGAATTGTACTTTTCTCTTCAAGTATGATATGGACATTTTGATTCTGCATGCATTTCGGAATGAATTTTGTTGATTTATAGTCTACTTTTCTAGAAAGAAAAAAATGAAATTCTGTGTACCAAGTGAATGGAGAGTGTCTGTATGTTTGCAATTTAAGGAGCCCATGAGGGTTTTAAATCAATACTTTGAATATTCATAACTTTTGAATTGATCAATTGTTGAATTTTGCTCAAATTTCCACAGTTTGATCATTGTATTTTGCTTCATTTGTTTAGAGTGCATCAATATCTGGGTGAATTTCCCCTTTAACCACCATCCTGCCTTATTCACACTATTACCCACTCTAAAGATATGCACTGAAATTTACCAGTATACAATACTATCATTTGTTGTTTTCATAATGCAGACTTTCATTTCATCCGCAGGTCTTTTGTACTTCCAGAGCACTACCCCATCACCATGGAGATAAATGACTTTCTGTCTGCAATTAAAGTTTACCTCCGTACCAAGGAAACATTCAAATGTTCCTTGGAGGAAATGGAGTCCTTCATACAGAGTATATTGCCAGACGAAAAAGCCAGAAATCATATGATGAAGTCCATTGCAGAGAACCCTCCTTCAGCCCTTGACGTCCATGATAACGATACAGTCTCCCTCTCCCAGTGCTATTTAGACAGCATTGGACAAATAAAGGACATTCTGCAGAAAGACGGAGCTGGCAAACTGAGCCACGTGATGCATCAGATTCGCAAATCATTGAGCCACCCTCAAAGGAAGCTAGTTGGAGAGATATCAACAATTCTTGAGCTTTCTGGCGAGGAGAGAATATCTGTTAGACTCTGTGAAAAGAAGCAACGACATTGCGAAGCGAAAATGAAGATGCATCATTACTTCTTGCTGGAAGGTTTGCAGGATATCATTGTGTGTCTTTCAGAAACTGGACAGAGCTCTTTAGAGGACCTGTGGAAAGCCTGCAAAGCGCAATCTGCCCCACTTGCAATGCAAAAAGTTGGCATGAATCTGGGTAAATTTGAAAAGACTTTGAAGAGTTACCCGGAAGCCTTCCGAGTGGATGATAGACTTGTAACTTTGCTGGATAATCCAAGAATCATGTATTCGTTGATCTTCGGTCACATGCAATCAGCTGCATGTAAGCTTAGGGATCATCTCAACAATCATGGGCCGCTACTGAAGAAGGAACTGTTCCGCAGTACCCCGCACCTGCTCAGTGGTGCAGAGGTTCTAGCCATGGGAGGCGGCTTGGAAACTTTCACTTTTGCTTTAGAGTTGCTACACAGTGATTTCCTCATACTACCTCACATGTTGGTCCTGACGCAAGGAACATCTCAGACACAGGATAATCCTTTCGTAAGTGCTGTCACCAAGATGAAAGATTTCATTAAAAGAGAGAGCAAGGCCTCTGTTGCTTCCTTAGACAAGCTGACAACATTTGTTACCAAAGAAATGAGTCCTTATGAACGAGCAGCAGTAGGGAACACACGTTTGGCGATCAGGGAAACCATTGCAGCCTATCCACACCACTTTGCCATCAAACAGGATACAGTGTCCATCAAATCAGACGCACCTATCCTTTCTGAAGCACTCACCACGAGCATGCACAACCTTCAGATGGCCAGTGATTCGTTGTCAGATCAAGGCACTGAACACTCTGAGGGCTCTCTCTCCTCCGATTCCGCACGGAGTGATGGATGCAGCTCTCTCCAGACTTTATCTTCCAAAGGAAATGCAACTCCGGGAGATGATGAGGCTTTGCCTGCAGAAGATGATGATGTGGAATCTGTTGGGAGCGAGAGCATCTCAGACTCAGATTCTGTTCATTCGGGATCAACCTGCGATGCGATGAACATGGACCACGAGGCATCTAGGCAAGAGTCTGTGGACCTACAGACCATCACCATTCTTCAGGTTAGACTTTGAATTTATTTTTAATCTTGCGCTCTTCATTAGAACCTGTCAAAGGGAAATCAAAGGGAATCAAAGGGAAAGGAGAAAGCTGTCATTGTAGACAAGTTCCAAAACAATACATGTACATGACACCACTCTCAACAGGAAGTTACTAAAGAGAGTTGACTGCCAAGACAGTATTTTAATTAGTTCCTCCTAAAGATCTCCTGTGCATGTTGGATGCGATCTGTACAAATATACGGCGACTTCTATCAAATCAGAATTATACATTTTTGAAAGAAATTCATTGAAACCTGACATTTGTGATCTATTTGGAAGTGATCAACATCAATCAAATTTTCATATTTTAATTTTTTAATAATTTGACCATATTCACATGATGACAATCTTTTCTTTTCATTCTTTGTACAAAATGAATATACTGTAGTGCGTGCTGCAATTAAGTTGCAATCAGTTGCAAAAATAATTCTTAAATCAAGAGCCAATTAATTGCAAACCAAGTAAATGTACATCTAGTATCTCTATTCATCCTTCTTTCTATGGCCTCGATCACATGGATGCCCGAAGACGGCACGATTCAACATGACTCTTTGTTAATTCACAGTTAACTGCCTCAGAAGAAAGAGTCGTGTTGAATCGTGTTACTTCCAATGTGACCGGGGCTTAAGCTCATAGGGATTTTCCCAGAGTGAATGATAAGTCCATATAAAAAATGTTCATTATTACTATTATCTATTATAGTTTAGTTGACATACGATAATGTAGCGCAACAATTGTTTTCGCTTGTCCATGCTAATTAAATGCAATCTTTGTAACTTTCTTGCGACATTATCTTCATCTGTTTCAAACATATTCTTTTCTTCTTATACAGGATGTGAACTACTTTGGATCTATGATTAAAGAGTTTCTGAGCAAGTCACCCTTCCCGATCGTCTCTCTCTCACTATCAGATGGTTGGTTGATTGCTGTTCTCTGGAGTGGCCCTTCCTTCGCCATCCTCCTAACTGCTTCATCATTCGTCGAGCAACAAGAACAATCAGAACCTACTGAGTTGGATTTCCTGACTGATCTATCTGTCGTAAAGGTGCATAAACATTTTCAGATTTTTAGATCAGGATTTTTCAACTTTGTCACGTTTTTGTTGGGAAGACCCTTTGACCGTATTTTGATAGCAAGGTTTAATTTATCCTGGGACTTATCCATACTCAGAATTGGGTTAAGCTAGACCCAGCTATCGGAATACAGGACATTGGGATTAATGCTAAATGTAAAACCTGTTAAAAATTATGAGGGTAATCGTTAATTTCTTACACAGCTGTCACTTTGTATGACTACAAAATGCGAATGGCTAAAAGAGAACACAAATAGCTCATGTGATTTTAAGGCTACCTTGACACAGTATAAATGGTAAGATGAGCCGTCCTTGAAGCGTGGTGGTGTAGCGGTTCTGACTCTTGTCTTACAACAAGAGGGTCATCGATTTGAATCTCATCCATGGCTTTAATTTTCTTCTGCAAGAAATGTATCCACAATGTGCTGCACTCAGCCCAGATGAGGTGAATTGTTACCATATGGTAGTCTTGCTATAGCTGGGTAATATTGCACAGAGCGCTTTGATAGAAATACTTTGTATCAAGCGCTTTATAAATGTTGTGTATTATTATTATATGCCCTTTGAAAAGATACCAGCTTTTAATCCTCAAGATGGAAGACAAAAATTTTAACGGAAGCTAAAATACAAGGATTCAAAACACAACAGTTTGGTTTTTTGATGCATCCTGCCTCCAGATAAAGTGCAAAAAAGTACCACCAATAGTTAATTAATGCACAATAATTGTGCTTAATGCTGATGATCGTTTATGCCTTGATTGAAATATTTATGAGAAGTGCATCTGAAAAATCCAAACATTGTGGATTGCATCATATAAAATGGCCATTGTCTTTAAATGTTCCTGTGCAATTTCAAGTTTTTCCATGTTTGTTTCTGTATTTGCAGGTTGTCTTTGATGGGAAGCAACATGCTGAGATCAACAACACTCTTGGAATTCAGATTGCAAATGTTTTTGAGCTCAAGGTAAATAATTCTGAAAATTTAGAGTCTGAATCCAACCGCACAACGTACGACCAGCTTATGATCTGATTTTTATGGAAAGTTGGATTCTACATGTATGTCTCAGAAATATTTGAACACAAAGAAAATATTTGATTGAGATTCTGAGTACTTTATTAATGTTAAAATCAAGAAAATTGCATGATGCTTGTTTGCTCATTGAAAGGAACAGCAAGTCGGCTGTATTAGGAAGTCAGAACAGTCAGAGCAGTCAAATGATTATATGCGATTTTAAACTGAGTTGTCCCTTGTATCCAGCATAAAGCTGATTATAAATGCATTGAAACATATGTTTAGTATTCATCTTAGTTTTCAGAAAGATAATTAAGTAATTTTCATTTTTCAAACTACCGGTATAGAATGCTACTACACTGTATTATATATTTCCCCAAAAGTTGGATCGTATCATGTGCAGGCTGCATGAGAGCATGTTCACATTTACAGCATTAACAGAAACCAGTTTAATAGAATGTTTAAGACAATCTCAAAAGTTGCTTTAAGTGGTCTTCTGAATTAGTCTCGAAAGTGATCTAACCTTGAAATGCCTTTATAAGTTAGGCTTGTAGTCAACAGTAGAGCACATTGGGTGTCGTGGGAAGAGCATGCCCATCATAGCAACAAAATTACTTTACGCGAAGTGGACTTGAATTGAAGTTCATATCGTCTGCCTGTAGATGTGAATGCTTCCAACGAGCCTTCCGAACCAGCTTTAAATTAGTTTAGCTGAAGCTGCGTTTGAAAAAGAGATTCAATGGGGGTCTTTCTGATGACTAAGGGTGTGTTGTTCAAAAGATGCAATTGATCGCAAATCAACTGCAAATCAGTTGCTAATTGTAACGTGCATAATTTTCATAAGCACATGATACACGCTTTTTAGAAGAAGTGCATGAAACAATGATTTTGATTGGCACATTCCGGTCAACTTCAACTTGCGATCAATTGCAATTTTTGAAGAATACCCTCTATTATACTGATTGTAATGGTTGGTTATCTGCACAAATTAGACATAGATGGTTGTAATTCTGCTCTATTGTAAATTACTTTTTTAGAAAGTATTTGAAGTGAAGTTTAATTTCACTCCGCTTCTTTGTCAATTACCACAAGATATACGCGATGTGCAAACTGTTGAATGTTTCAAAAATGCACTCAAAACCCATCTGTTTATAAGTGCTTTCAATTAGTATCTACACATATATATCTCATTTCTTATCTATTTGTGCTTTTGTTGTTGTACCTATTGCTTCTACTTCTCTTTAAATTTTCCTGTCCTGCGCCTTGAGCACATTATTCATGTGGAATCTGGCGCATTAAAAGTACCCCTATTATTATTATGTATCAGAACAATATGAATAAGGCATGGATTGTCAAATATTTGGGTTGATTTACATTGGCACATTATTCCACCATGATGGATGAACGGAATCTCATGAATGATCTTCCCAAATTAATGGTGGTAGTAACGAATAAAAATGTGAACTATTCAATGCCCACTTTTCAATATGTTGCTAAGAAATTCTGGATTTACATACATCAGAGCCAAATTACTCTAAAAATGTCAGTAATGTTACAAGCCATCATTCAGACGGCATATTATTTTTCTTCCAACTTGGCTGATAAAATACACAGATATACTATTGAATGCAAGATATACTATTGAATGATACTATTGAATGAAAGTCTTTTTTTGAGCAAATGTTTATTGTCAAATGTTATTAGCTATGAATATTTCATGCAACAGTCATGAATGTTGGAATACTTGTTTGTAAAGCCACCAATTACTAATCAGATACATTGGAATACTGTGTGAGCTCAAATCTTTGTCATGAAGCTGTGGTTTTTTTTCAAGAATTTTGCAGTCTTGGCCTTGCAAAACTTTCCGCTCTGTACGATGCACGTTCATATTTGTACCAACACTGTCAAAAACGTAAAATAACAACACGTCAATGTGTCGAAGCGGTCAGAAATGATGAAAGTATCTAAAGATAAAATATTGGCTTACACAGTATCATTTATCCATTCCAAAACTTTCATTGCAGATGGCTGAAGCCCTGATCAAGCCAAACTACAAGAGTTCCGAGTCACTGCCCGAAGCACTACGCTCCTTCGGTATTGATCCTTACCCTAGCATAGAGGTTTGTTTAGGAACTCTCCGCGCTCCTGTTTCTGGTAACATGTATCCAGATGAGGATCTTCTAAAGCTCCAGGATACTGCCAGGTGGTCAATGAAGCAGGTCCCGTGCCTTTATCAACAGATGATGAGGTAAGTGGAAGCATCCTGTTGTGGATCTGACACTCGCCTTTCATGCAGAGGTCCCCGGTTTGAGTCCCACCCATGGCGTTAATTTCCTTCAGCAAGAAATTTATATTGTGCTGCACTCAACCCAGGTGAGGTGAATTGGGACCTGGTAGGAATATATTCCTGGAAATGGAAAAGCGCATCACTAGCTGCTATTGCTAAAGCCATGGTAATAATTCTGCATTAATTGTAGAGCGCTTAGAGACCTTGGGTAATTAGCGTTATATAAAAATTTCATGATATTATGCTTTATCTTATCAGTGATCGTGTTTACATTTTTAATTTTTCGGTAGGAGTGACTCGGCTAGTTGCTGAACAGGCTTTGATGAGGATGAAGAAAACAAGTTTCATTATTAAGCATCAGCATTTCTATATTTACGTATTTCTTATATGCTATCATTCTAAAGTTATCAATAGGAATCTGTATTAATGAATAATTGATCAATATAATTTTACCTGCTCTGATATACAAATTATTCCCCTTCAGAAAATTTAGCAAGACTCCTGACTTTTTGATATTGAGATAAGGGAATAATTAACTTTTCATATTTGATTAGTCATTTTAGAAACATCTTCAACACTTTCCTGTATACTTGTGAAAAAGTTGCTATTAAAACCAAGTATCTTTTGTATAGTAATCCAGGAAAAATGCATTGCAAATTGCGATGCAATACCAGGAAAATCATTCCCTGGAGATGGTATGCAAATTTGGCGTAAGTTTGGAATTTATTCCTCTTTCTTTCAGAATGATGACATTGGATCAGATCACTGAGATGGGCAAATTATGTGGTACCAGAGGAAGAAATCACCCTGACATATTGAACCAAACTGCTGAACCAGTCACAATCTCTATCACTAGTCCAGAGAAGGCCAACTCAATAACATTATCAGAGACTAGTGCCAAGAAAGGTGACTCTGTTACATCACAAAAGACTAGTCAAGAGAAACCTGACACATCATCAACGAGTACTCCAGAGAAACCTGACTGTATTACATCATCAACAACTATTCCAGAGAAACCAGACTCTTTTATATCATCAAAGACTCCTCCCGAGAAATCTGACTCTATTACATCATCAACAACTACATGTAGTCCAGAGAAACCTGACTCTATTATATCATCAAAGACTCCTCCCGAGAAATCTGACTCTATTACATCATCAACAACTAGTCAAGAGAAACCTGACTCTATTACATCATCAACAACTAGTCAAGAGAAACCTGGCTCTATTACATCATCACAGACTAGTCCACAGAAACCCAACTCTATTACATCATCAATAACTACTCCAGAGAAACCTGACTCTATCACATCATCAAAGATTAGCCCAGAGAGCCCTGACGCTGCCAAATCAAAGACTATTCCACAGGAGTTACACTCAGTCACATCAAAGACTGGTCCTGTAAAATCTGACTTAATCGCATCATCAAAATCTAGTCCAGAGACACTTGACTCTATCACCTCTTCTAAAGCCAGTTCCAACTCTACCAAAACAAGTCCAAGTAATGCTGCCAATGCCACATTGCCTAAAGCCAGTTCCAATAATTCTTCACCTCAAACTTCATCAAAGAACAGTACGACTGAATGTGCCTCTGCCACAATCTCTAAGAATAATTCCAAGGAATCTGCGCCTATCTCATCAACTAAGACAAGTTCTAAGAAATCTGACCCTTCTATGTTACCATCAGCGAAGTCCAAGAACGGTTCCCTTCTCACATCATCAAAGACAGATTCTAAGAAATCTGCTTCTGAAACTTTGCCTGAAACAACTTCTAAGACTTCCGCAGATGTGGGTACCTCAAAGACCAGCTTGAAAAACTCTCACTCTGTCACATCAACGAAGACTGATTCTAAGAATTCTAACTCTGCACCAAAGCAGATACCCAGTTCCAAGAAATTAGCCCCCGTCACATCTTCAAGCACCAGCTCTAGGAACACAGACTCTGTCACATCTGCAAAGGCGGACTCAATAAATTCAAAGTCAACATCCAATCCTAAGAAATCTGCTACTGATACATCATCTGAGACCACTTCCAGGATTCCAGATTCTGTCACATCAGGAAAGACTGATTCCAAGAACTCAACATCCAATTCCAAGAAATCTCCCGCTGTCATGTCGAAGAGTGCAAATTCCAGAAGCCCTGACCCTATCACATCAGCAAAGACTATTTCTAAGAGCTCTACCTCTGCAACCAATCCTATGAAATCTGCTCCCGTTACATCATCAAAGACAGGTTCCAGAAGTCCAGATGATGTCAAATCTTCAGTATCTCCAAAGGCAGATTCTGAAAAGCCAGTTTCTGTCCATCGAATATCTTCAACCTCAGATGATGTAGATGAACCAAATAGGGATACAACTCACTCCAGGAATTATTCAGAGGTAAAAAACAAACAAACAAAGGTTTTGTTTTATACATGAGAAAGGATGAGGACAATCTGCAAAAGACATGAAAATGAGTGAAATTAGTGATTTTTTTAGTCATATCTAATTGGATTTTTTTTTTTTTTTTTTGGGGGGGGGGGTAGTTATTTCATAATATGAAGTGTATAATTTAATATTCAATCAGCTAGTTTACCAGTTATGTCACATATTTTGAATAGATATAAATATACATATTCCTCATTGTATCTCTTCAACACTCTCTCCTATTCCACTCTTCCTACCTTCAAATGAATGTCTAGATTTGAAATATATATCTATCAATGTGTCATTATCTTTCAGTTGTAAGTTGTAATTCAGTATTCTTGGACATAATTTCAAGAATGAAGTATATTCTGCAAAACCAACGTTTTTTTCCAACTGGTTGTGTAAATAAGTAAATTTTCTTACAGGTGAAAATCCAATAAAGTGTTTCAAGTGTTTGACTTTATCAGCCCTGGAAGCATTTGGAAGGTTTTGAATGGTTTTTTTTCTTGAACCTTTTTTAGGTTCACTTGGGCATATTGTGTAAATTCACTTTGCTTTTTCACTGTCTTTCAATTTTTATGCATTAAAAGAACAACGTTTCCAGCACTGCATCCCGGCGTTCGAAGAAGATGGAGGAGAAGAGCAATAAACAAGAAAAGTCTTCCCATCAAGCAACAGAGGTCAAAGGTACTACTACCTCCTCTCCAACCAGCGACCCAGATAAATCCCAAGAGCATTCACCTATCATTGATTGCAAAGTACTCCACTATGATGAGG
>BQKZ01009011.1:0-13984 GCA_036244855.1 Temnopleurus reevesii
ATATTAATTGCAATGGCAAATTGTGTACCAAAGAGATGCAATTAATTGCAAAATTAATTGTATCTCTTTATGTTACAGGTCCCTGATCTAGCAGGTCACTCCGTGTACAGAATGTAATATTCTGAAAATAAGCAGACCATTTTTAGTCAAATCAGTATTCTTGTGCTATTTTCTTATTTAATCAGTAGACTGAGGGAATATAACGTTGTAATTCTAACTCCCTTCTCAACTGGGAGGCTTATTTATTGTATAGTTATTATGATGTATGTGTTTCGATCTTTCAAACCATTGTTATAATTGCAGACAAAATATGTTTAACAAAAACCTTGATGATGCGCTTTGGCTTGTTTAAGATTAGGTTATTGGCTCTGTGTATGTGGTTTATGGAGCCAGGCCTGGGAGTCATTTTGTGGCAGACAGATAATCTGGGTGTGAAGTCACATGCTTAACTAGGATTAACTCTTGGGATACAAGCTCTCTGAATCAATATCACTTACTGCAGTTCAGTGATACTCTCATCTTGTGTTTCATATATCATTTGTTAATACCTAGCTTAAGTATAGATATTCAAGTTATATATAGGAATTAATTCACTGTCTGGTAAATTTGTCTCATGGAGTATTTACATTTAATTGACTTAATTGATGACTCTGGAGGAAGAATTGATGTGTTTTGTTTGATACTCAGAATATGTTTATGATTCAGCACAACTCATTATCATTCATTTCATTTCTGGGAGCATCATTGTGTTGCTACATATTATTGTAGAGTTATTTTTTTCAGTATTAAGATTCAGTCAATGTTAATGAAAGTAATAAAAATAAGCATCCATCTTTCGGTTTTTCTTCCAATCAAAGTTACATTCAAGTCTATGCACAGGTGTCCAAATTCAGCATGTATTTCTAATCTCTCTGCTTAAATGGTCAATTTTCATTTATTTAGCATTCAATTCAGTTTTGAAATAATTTTTTTGATATTTTTAAACAATTTAATTTTGATAAATATAAATTAAGATATGCAACCAAAAATGTTCATATGATTTAACATTAACAAAAAGCCTCGTGTGGACTTCAAAATACTTCCTACGCTTTATAAACTTAGTTATAAAAATGTGGAATCACATGCCAATTGAATTAAATCAGACTAAATTACTTACCTTATCCCCATAAAAATCCATTACAAAGTTCACTAATAGATACATTGCTTGTTCTGACGTTATGATGCTAACAAACTACTCACACATATATTCTTGTAACATTTATTTTTAGGTTGACACATGTGTTAAAAAGATTAACAAAGTACTTGCCAAAAAAAAGAATAATC
This sequence comes from Temnopleurus reevesii, assembly GCA_036244855.1. Classification (NCBI taxonomy): domain Eukaryota; kingdom Metazoa; phylum Echinodermata; class Echinoidea; order Temnopleuroida; family Temnopleuridae; genus Temnopleurus; species Temnopleurus reevesii. Next base: position 1,324 of record BQKZ01009011.1, read on the forward strand.
AAGAATATTATAATTTATGGTTTGAAAGAGGTTCATCATGGTGAAGAATAATTGAAGAGAGTTGATCAGTTGTCTCACGATGTGCAAATGTAGAACGTTAGTATAGTGACGTTTTGGCTGCTATATACTGCTAGCCTTCATCAGACTATATGAAGATAGACTACGCTGCGCGCGCCTTATATTGCCTCGGGAGAGACCCGGAGCGATTGGGTGCATACTCTTGTTCCTAGCGCCGTGATTGGTTGCTGCCGTTGACCAATCAGCGGTCGCGCAATTGTTCCCCGCCGAGGCGACAGCTGGGGGCATGCTCTCTTCAATTTTATAATTTACTTGATCAATTTATGATGGTTCAAAACAGAAAAGTATTAGAAATTAACTCGTGTACAAGGTAGTGGAAAGCTATGTTAAATCTAAAGAAAATTCTAGCTACATTTTGGCAAAAAGCTGCCAAAAAGAAGACTTTTGATTGTCACCAATCAGACTATTCAAAGTGTCCATTTGGTTTTAAAAAAGGAATTCACTTTTGTGTAGTCACACAAGGATTTCTTACAAACAACACAATGTACTGTCGTATTCCATTTAAAGAGACTGAAGACTTTCCACTGAAAGAGGGCAGCATATGCTTTATTGATTGAATCCTCATTCATCTAACTTCCTAGTTAAATAGTATTAACAAGTATACAAAATCAGAAGGATGAAAACTGGATGTGTGTATGAAGTATACTTTAATCCCATTTCAAGGGGAGTTAAGATGAATAAATTCTTTAACCTCAAGATGGTAACAAATAAGTAATATGGTACAGGTTTTATTCTAATGAGATATTGAAGTCCAAAAGATGGTATTCTTGAAAATTTCCAATGGCATAATCTCATCATAGAATCATGAATCTCATCTAAAATTAGACACAAATATCTTGATGATCAACACATTCCACAAGTTACCATGGTGATAGCTTCCCTTATCTTCCCCCTCCTTGACCTATTTTCCCCACGTCACCCCATTACATGAGGCAAACACCTGCAAGGGTAGGCTGGTTCAAGCTGAACTTTTCTCTTGGCCTGATATATGACATAATGCCTCTAAACATTCAATATTTTAAAGAATTATTAAACAAAAAAAAAAGAAGAATCCTAAGCATTTTCAATGATAGGAACTACCTCACCTGCACTTTAAAAAATATTATTAAACTGAGAGGGTTCTACATAATTTGTAAATATACACCTATATAATGTTTCCCCCTTATTTGCAAAGTCTATTTATGATTTTTGACTAATTGTAATATAACATAGAGAATTAGTCAATAAATGTATTAAGAAGTAATTATTTTATCCTTTCATATCAGTTAGAAGATAGTATTATTTTATTTGATGCATTTAACATAAAATTAAATTAAAATATGACATATGTATTGAGTTAATACTTATTAGTAAAAGGGAACTATTCTTAACATAACATTTTGTAAACAAAAAATATATGTATACAAATATCACTTGATATTGAGATGTATGTGTTGAACCAACATTTACATATTTCACTCCTTGAAAGGAGTCTTAGTATATATCTTATTGTCTTCTTATAATTTGTAGGTGCATTTTATATACAAAAACTGATGTTATGAATGAAAGCGGCTTGTAATTTTAATGTGTTTGAAAAAGCTATTGTACATATATTTGTCTAGTCTACTTATGGTTTTGAAAAACTGGAAAGCTAAGTTCCATGTTTTGTCTTTTCCCATTTTTCTTGGAGGCATTGAAATAACAGCTATGTATACTAATAAATCTAAAGCAATCCCAAAGGCTAATGATACGATTGAGATTGCAATACCTTCATCAAAAAGTATGAAATTTTGATTTTAAACATAGATCAATAGCAATTTAAAAGTGAGTGAATCTATTTGGATATTTTTTCAGTCACTCAGGTCCCAAGATCCTTAAACAGGCTTGGGATTCATATATGTTAAGCGCCCTCTATCATTAAGATTGATCTCACTTCATGAAGTTCTATTTTGGAATAAATATTGTGGAGGAGAACCCAAATCGACATGTAATCAACTTTCCTACTCTATAAACTACAAAACTTCACTCTCTTTTGGTTTAAATTTTTCATTTTTGATCTATAGTTTAATCTGCTGTGCATGCTCAAAACCTCCAAAATCTCATTTTTACATAATAATTCTAAAGAAGTCAAACCGATACATATTATTCAATGATTCCCCCATACTATTGAATAACATATATGTCAGTGGTTTCTCAAACATGAATTGCTACATGGAACATATATCAATAGGAACGTATTGCATAGAAATTATCTTGCAAAGTCACTTAAATAAGCTTTAATGAATATTTTATTTCCTTTTTTCCTGTGAATGGAAAACAATTGATAAACAAATGAATGAATGAATTTAGCTCCATTGTGTATTGCTAATTTAAAAAGCATCTTCATTATAGTATAATTTTTTTCATCAAATTTGTCTAGTTACTACTTTTATTGTTTGAAGAAAAATGAGCGCTTCAAAAAGCCAGTTAGTGGAATTAAAGATAATAAATAGATTACCATTATTCCACTTTAGCAGCTTGATCAACGCACCGTCTGTTAATTAGCGTTAACCAAAATGAGGGATATAATTTATTTTGGGAGATTAATATTCATTTATGATTTAAAAAGCTGGGATAAATCATAATGCCAGATTTTTTTTTCAAGCTGAATTGGCTGTTTACTTTTTAAGATATTAATAAATGGAAAAGAAAATTCTTGAAAGAATGCCACTGCATTCTATTAGGATGAAATTTTTAGGGAATTATATCAAATCTTTAACACCTTATGAAGCCCATGGACGTATGGTATACACTTCATATATAAAAAAAACTGTGAATATCTAAAAAGTTGGCCAATAATTCTTAGGGGGGAGTGGCTGTTACAAATTTGCATATCAGTCGCAAATTAGTACATGGATTTATTGTGCAATGTCTGTGCTTTTTATGATAGGTGTTTGAAATAATAGCATTGATTAGCACTTGCAGATCAACTACAATTTTCAATTGATCAAAACTTTGTAGCAACACCTATAAGCACTTTCCTTTGGCGTGACAGATAATTTATAAAATATTATCCTTTGATTAGTTCTTGTCACTTCTGGTATATGCCTTTGTTTAAAAGATGCGATCAGTCTCATGTTAAAATTTGACAACTTTATTTTCCAACTCTAGTATACCAGGATGAAATGACAGTCCACATTGCGTTACCATGTCAAATTGATACCCCCTCCATTTGTACCCCTGTGTATCATCAACAGATGACACTGGTGGTCATCTATAGTGCCCTTGTATTCATGCTCGGACATGACAGGTGCTAATTGCTGGACTCATCAATGGTCATAGATATTTCTCAATCTCTGTTACATACACCAATATCAAATAAAAGTACTATTTGACGCTTTACTTACATTTGTACTTCAATAACATCACAGAACATCAGCAGTTTTAAACAAGTACTGTACAGAACATATGTTGGGGATATTTATTGTGGAAATATAGTTGATGCATCTGTCAGATTCAAGGATATCAATACATTTCTGCATCAAATGTTTGACTCTAATGACTATTTGAGAACTTGGAATGACTTTATACCTGGAGTAGGAATTGTTGATGAGACTTTTGATAGGAGAATAATGTCTTGGCGAACTAGACCAAAGGTATGTGCCCTATTATTAGTTTTAGAATTGTGATAAAAAGAGTTCGACCTCCCTATTAAAGTGATGTTGAATTGATAAATTTTAGACTTCTTAAATTTGATGTTAAGAATGCACAACAACATGCCTGGCAAAGTGAGTAACTGATTTGAAATGGTGTTTGTTCATCTTTGAACTCCTCCTCATGATCGCAATTGATACAATGCTCTGTAGTTAAATTAGTGCATTGATGCAATATGCTTACAAATATTAAAATGCCTGAACTAGAATTGTACATTGTAGAAAGAAATTTGGTACTCTATAGCCTCTTATTCAAAAGTCAGAATTTGTTTTACCTTGCCAAAGTTAATCAGATATATGAAGGAAACTCAGCTGATTTATGAAGTACCATGTATCAATACAACAACATCATTATGGAGGGTAGTGTAAGAACTTTTCAGTACTCAGGAACGATGGAAAATGATTGTGACTAATAAGGAAAACTAGTTAAACAAAGTTCTTTCCTTCCCTCTTCTGCACACAATGGCTCCTGTCATCCAGGTTAATGTTTGGTTTCACTTATAATATTAAGCAGAGTACATATTTCCCCTGATAACCTCATAGCGTGCAATGCATTTCTTATTGGATCTCTCACAATGTCTGTGGAGCATGTTTCACCTGGAAATGTTGTCTTCCTTCCGTCTTGGAATGAGTCAAGTCCTCTCCGTCATCGATCCAGGCTTCATTCACCCCCAGTATCCAGTCAAAATTTATCCTCTAAAGTAACCTTGTCCAATTATTACTTGCAGAAGTGAATTTGGAGAGCATTTATTTAAAGTAATAGTAATGATAATGATAAATGCATTATATTTACCCAGGGTAATAATAATGAACGGCTTTTATATAGCGCTTATCAGCTCTACATGAGAATTCACTAAGCGCTCTACAATTGCAGCATTATTACCCTGACTTAAGCAGTGCAGCTACTAGGCGCATAAGCTATTCAAGGAATAAATTCCTACCAGGTATCCATTCACCTCATCTGGGTTGAGTGCAGCACAATGTGGATGAATTTCTTGCTGAAGAAAATTAATGTCATGGGTGGCCTCAGTTTTCTTGTAGATCTATTATTACCCATTCTATTAGATGCAGGCATGCAGGTATACAATTTATGCACATATTCCACTCCCTTGGGAGCTTTCCAACAGGGCTCTTCAAGGTGCTCAACGTCAAATTAACAAAGTTTAGGTCACTTTCAATTGGTTGTCCATCAAACCTGGGTAGAGTGGGATTCAAGCCTTTGACCCTCTGGTTGAAAGGCGAGAGTCAGAAGCATGCTTCTGCTTGATATGCTGTGTGTTTTAAATATTCTAGAACAGGATAATGGCTGCTACCTGATTGATTGACTAATCTTTTATTTTCATAATCTTCTCTTAAAGACAGGAAAGTATCTTATATTACAAGAACTTTTTTCCAGTTTCCACAGTTTCTATAGAGGGCTGATGCCATTCAATCCTAACAGAAAAAAAGTTTCAGCATTACTGGTGTGCAAGTTTGTCTCCCTCTCTTGGTTGTGGGATGTAATTAATTATAGAAAACTGCACAAATAAAATCTTGCCAAGGGACATCACAGCGACCTTGTGATGTGAGAACAATTGTAGGGGGAAGGAAAAGGTTTAAAAACTGGTTCAGAAATGGATCTGGTCCATTTAGATTTAACAGTTGATGACAGAGTAGTTTTGTATACAGACTTGATTTTGAACAAAGGTTGTATAAAATATTGTTTGTTTTTTTCCATTGTGCTTCATTAAAGATAATGATGATATATTTTCTATATGGTATGTAGTGATATTTAAATTGCATTTATTCATTTTTTAAAAACCAAACATGATATAATCTATGAATAATTGAGTCGAACACAAATTCAATGCTCCTTTGTAATGCTATTCAAATTGGAAGCGGCTTGTTATTGCTGTGTATGGCTCTATTGTCCACGCCCCACTTTATTTTGCGGAAAAAGTTTATATCGTGTTACAAATTGACATATTATCCTCCCAACGTAACAAGGTATAGATATGATTTTTAAAGAAATTACACTGAAATATTTTTGGATATAAATGTCAACATGCATAAATATATTTATTCAATAAATTATGTAACACTAACAGAGAACACTCATATTTTGTTACTTGTTTCAGGCATATTTGTCATTTCATCTTGTCAGAGTGTTTGCTTTGTTTAGTTCTTTAGTTCATATATCAAATGCTCTGAATTATTCAGATTCCTTTGAATGTTTTACCCTCCTTCATTAGGAAATTCAACCTTGCCAGTGTGTGGACATCAAAACATATGACTCAATCAGTGAATATTCTCTATTCCTATTAGGCCTCATAGACCTTGATCATACACCTGTGATACTTCTACTGATATAAAAACAAAAGGGTTAATCATATCAAAGGCCTCTCATTAGGAAACAATAAGATGGACATCAGTATAATGACTTGGCTAACACTTAACAATTCACAAGTTTGGTAATATCAGTAAAATTGTACACCGGTTGAGCTAAGATTTGGGTAAATTTTACTTTCAACATCTTTGAAACAAGTTGCATGTATACCCGATTCATGGGTATACCAAGAATCATAGGATAAACATTAACACTTTTTTCCAGCCTTATAAAAGCTATGAGTAATAACTAAATAGATTAATGAATAAAGCAGGACAATAGGAATTGACTGGAAAACAGTCAATGTGTCATATCAGATTAGGAAATGCCGGTTATGTGTCAATGAGATGGAATTATGTGTTTATCTGGGATGTATTATGAATATGACTGTTAATACACCTTCATCTCTACTTCATTCCCAAAATTATGATAATTATTCTTCAACCATCTACTGATTCTCCTGACAAACCTTCATCTAATGCATCTAGCCCTTGACACACACCTCCAGACAAATATACTCCTCAGACAATTCATTCAAGATGACAACTAACGAGCTAGGGGATGTTATTGACAAGTGGAAATTAATTTGACAAGCTGGGTCAAGTTTTCCTCTGGATTCTCAGAGGCAATACTCCTCTAGAGCTACACGCTACAAATGTCTGGATGTAGCCTGAATAAGGTCCTTAGAATGATTACACTTTCGCCCCAACTTTTTATTTCCTCAAATTGAATTATATATCCAGAGGAAAGTTTTAAAGAGCGATAAGCATACAATTCTTGAAATATAGGTTTTTAAGTTTGTGAATTTTTCTTCCCTTTACCCCCTTTTAGTACTGGTACGTGGGCTATACATGTATGCTATTATCTTGTAACAAACTGCTCAAATATTCAGGATATTGTTAGGGAAATTTGTCTGCTCTCTAAATAGCAGCAAAGTATATTATAGTAAAACTAGCAAGGGTATAGAGGTTGTATAACGTAAATTGTGCGGCTTGTTTCCAGAGGAGCGAAGCTCAAATGAAAGAAATTTCCCAGTGGTTGATAGATACACAGGTTAATGGTTCAGTGAAGAAAAAACTGCAGAATTATGATTCTAGATGTTGTATTGATTTAAGTAACATTTAGGATTAAATCACAATGAATAGCATGGTAAAGTTGGGAATTTGACAATTTTAATGTCAGAGAAAAAATCCAGCTTGCTGCCCAAACAGCATCTCAAGAAACAGTTGGTCATAAATAACATGATTGTGTATAAGGAGTGGTATGTAGAGACAAAAGAAAGAGAGAAAATAAGGCGAGGAAGAAGATTTGTTGTTCAAATGTCTTAGCACCCTGGATTATCTGATTTTGTTTCAGTTGAAATATATGTTTTCAGATAGATCAAGACCCATTACATAAAACTTGACATTATGAGAAATTTTGCCATTAATGGAAAGTCCTGAAGACTTGTTGAGGCTGATTGGGGGTTGTAAACTGTTGTTATGGTAATTTGATTGGAAATTTATAAAAATTGCAAGCTTTCATAAGTATATTTAATTTTCAATGAGAGACACTGATACTAAAGAAAATAAGAAAGTTAGCTCTCTATTAGTGAAATATGATATTGTATGTCTGGATTCTCATAGCTTTCTTAGCAATTAAAAGTGACATTTGATTCCCATGTGTGACTTTGAAGGTTCATTAAGGTTAAGGAAACATAAAAACTTGCCATATATCCTGCAATCTCTGAAAATGAACAAGTTTCATAGTAAACAGAAGAAAAAAATCACACTCTTCAAAATTGTAGAATTCACCTCACATCCATTCACATTTTCTTATCACTGTACTTGTGCAGGGGAATAACCCGATCACACAAAATTTTACACATTGCAGTTACTTAATTATGGGTAATTATTGTCTAGACTAACTCTAATGAAGGAAATTATTTGATTGCAGTTAATAGTTTGATGAAAGCCAGTCTAAATTATTTATGTGCTTTCTTACCGTTCACCTACTCTCCCTTCTTTCTTTAATTTTTTAATTTATTTAAATATACAATTTGTTTGTTTGTTTTTCAATTAAAGTCTGTTAGCTCTTTCTAATCATACCCCCCCCCAAAAAAAATCCCTTTCTTGCAGCATTTGTACCTGTTGATATATTTTGTAGACCTACCGCAAAACTAAAAATAAATGCATCAGAAAAAGAATGATACAAAATCATTCAGAAATAATAGTGACAGAAATGTTCCAATCTTAGCTTTGAAAAGCCACAACCTTACCCTATTTCTTCTTCTCTTTTCTTGAGCACATCTGAGATGAGAAAGGGCTGATCAAGGTCAGACAATGGTTATTTTGGTTGTAGAGGAGTGACAAGAGGAAATAGGCTTTCACATGATTAGTGGAACATGACTTCAGGTTCATTATAAGTTCTTTGTCTAAAAGACAAGTCTCTGTGGATCATTTTAGTCTTTCAAAGAAAAAGATGAACATCATTTAGCTTAGAATGGATTGTTGAAATTTTGTGGATTTATCTAATATTCAAAGAACACGATACAAACTATTTTCGGAAAAGTGTGTCGAACGCAAATTCGATGGTCCTTTGTAATGCTATTCAAATCGGAACCGGCTTGCGATTGTTGTGTCCGCACAGTTGAATACACGGCGTACGGTTCTATTGTCTGTGGCCCAGTTAACTTTTTTTAAATAGTTTATATCGTGTTAATGGATATTATATGTTTTAATCAAAGATAATGATGATTACACACAATTTTAGTCCGTAATTTCATAACGCATTTGATGAATGTACATGTACCTAAAAATAATTTGTATTTCCAACCAATAATTTGGGTGCACCAAAGACAATTGAAAGATAGATAGGGTCCTTCACAGACCCACATGAAGCTTTAAGGTTAAAGTTATGTTTCATTTGTACTGCGAAACCTAGTATTACCCTGCTGTAGAATGGACGGGTTGTCTCAGGGTAGAAATCTTGAGCTATATTTAACTCCAATCTCCTTCTCAATCCATCCTTTTGCCATGCATTTGAGTCACATCCTCCATAGTCTCAAGCTTTGTGGTTGTATTGTTCTAGTAACCATGATAGACAAGTATTAAATCAGGTACCATTTTGATATTATGGAGGGGAAGCTTAAGATGTCAGTTCCTCAATAAATCTGATGGATCGTGTCATAGGTATAAGGGAGCTGCCCTATGTCTTTACTTTAAGGATGATCTAAGATCTTGCATATTAATCTGGTCTAATCTAAAAAAAGATAATATCATCTGCACCATATTTTACACTAAAAATGCTTTTTGTGCATTTTATTATAAAAATCTTGTACTTGCCACTTGTGCTGTGATGAAACTTTTAGTTAAGATGTTTTACCTTTTGTTCAAGAAAGTACTAAAATATACTTTCATGTTTTTATTGTAGGAAAATAATCTCATTTTTTATTTACTTTATAATATTTATATGATTTTACATTTTTGAAGCAACTTGAATAACTTTAAACAATTCATTTCCCCTCATTCCAGCCCACATTGTGACACCTCTGTCACTTTTGTGTCACAGATGTGTGATCTGTCTCTCATCAAACACATGTCTCACCATGATACACCATCAGCATCTAACAGTCAGGAGGATCATATCCACATTACAATGATCTTTAGAAATAATTTTAAAATCGCCTACCCCATATTTTGCTGAGAACAGAAGACAGCACACATTTGTGTTTCAACAGAAATTAGGATGGGAAAAGATGTGACCATAACATCTAGATATAGATATTGTGACTCAAACTTTATTTGAATATGGTTGGTATTGATTTATGGTTGGTATTGATTTATGGTTGGTTTGTTATTTCTTCAATAACCTTTTTTGGTATGAGATGTTCTATTAAAAGTATTAGTTTAAGACTCTCATGAGTTCCTTGGATTATTTCTAAAAAGAAATGTTGAATATATTGACGTTGCAGCATTGAATTTTGTGTAATGCATCATAATGTTGCAGTGAGGTACCCCTACATGCAGAGAGTATTACACATAGATAGATAATGTTACATGGATCAGTTTATAATGAAGCAATTTGGTACCTCAAAAGTTTATTCTCATCATAATTGAATTGAATTGAATTGAAAATAAACATATAACGACATAAAAAATACATATCTACATACATGAAACATATAAAAGAGAGAATACAAATAATTGAACCCAGAGTATTGGGGTGACTTGCAAAGAAAAAAGGGGTAAAGGAAGTGATGGCGTGATGGCCGGTTTCTTAGACGCTATTAATCTAACAGATGCATCATGTGCATCACTTGAATAGTGCATAATAAAGCTTACTTCTCTATCAATTGTTTATAATTGATATATGTAGATAGATATCAATGGAATTTTGTAGTCTTATGATTATTTTGAATTTACTCGGTTAGCTTTCATGTCATGTTCATTGATATTACAGTTCCTGGCCCAATCATGTTTATGGGTATGTTTATTCTTGCATTGTTCACCCACCACATGTACTTATATTCTAACATAGCAGTGCAAATTATATTTTCACACCATGGACTATATCAAAGCAGAATAGATATGAGACATATACACATATATACAAGTTGCTGTCACTTATTTCATATCTATCAAAGATCAAGCAAAGATGGTTATCAAAATAGCTTTGAAATTGGTGATTTCCAGAACAATTTTCTCATTATTAAATTTCCTATTTTCCAGAGGAAATATGGGCAGATCTCAGACAAGAAATATATGCAATTTATAACATTTTGTCCAAAAATGTTGATCATACCAGTTGCATCAAGTCAAGCAAATTTGTGGGGTGTTCTCTCCCCCCCCCCCTCCTCTCTGTCTTTCTCCCTCTCTTTCTTTCTCTCTCTCTCTATTTCTCTCCCTATTACTGCTTTTAGCGTAAAAAAATATATTTCTTTCTTCTCCACCCTCTTGTAAGTCCTCACAACCCACTATTACTCAATACTCTCTCCCTTCCCCCTCTGTCTTCCTGCCTTTCTTCCTGATTTCAAGTTCCCCCTCCACTCCCTCTCTCCATGATTCTATGTTTCTTTCCCTTATTTTCAGAAAATAAAAACTAGCTAGACATTCTGACTGTCCCAAAGAAGCTGATACAGACTTGGTTGTCAATCTGTAACCCAACTCAAAGTCAACCACAAATTTAATGAACTGTCTGTTCAAGACCACATTTTCCTATTCCTAATATGATTATTATTTGACAGGTATGTGGCAAATATATCCTAATTAGATTTCTACTTTTTATATGATTATTGATGTTTTATAATACTGTTTTGTCTTGTTTGTGTGTTTTTGCTATTCTTTCAACATTGAAAAAGATTAAAAAGAATGAAGGATAAAACAAGAAAAACATGTCATGAATAAACATTCCTTATTTCATGTTGATATTATAGATCTATTTCTAAACCTGAAAGTTGTGTACAACGGTGTCGGTAATATTGCTTTAGTTAATTATGATTTCTATAACCATTTACTGCCATTTTCTTGCTATTCCGATATCATTAATTTAATTAAGCACTGTATGAATTCATTAAGCCTACACTTCACTAAAATCCTTGAACATGAGTCACCATTCATGTCTATTCTTTGTCAGGGATATTTGAAGTAATCATTAGAAGGGTGGATTAGGTTATTGACACTCCTATTTTTAGAAGATATCACATTCTATTCATTTCTTTAAAAGGGGAATGTTTTGGGGAAATGTGAGCCATGAATATTTCTGTACATGCACATTATTCTCATGATTACTCATTGAAGCAAGGGAAGCTGATATTCTATGCAGTAGAGAGGCACCGATGAGGGCCAATTAAATGAATCATGTACAATAGTCATTCTATAATGTTACAATATTGCAACATGGTTGTATAAGTACATATAGAAGTGAATCAGATAATTAGCCTTTATCCCAAAGGGGAAGCATTGTGGCCCAGTATTTAAGATTCATGCTTTTTAGAAAGTTTCTAGGGTGAAATCAAAGCGATTTGGTCAATTTCACTATATGTGCATTATGTTGGCCTTCACCCTCCCCCCAAGTCACATAGATTTCCAGGTAGAAATTATTTATTGAAACATGTAAGTATGTCACACCTGTATTGCTAAATTCAGGGTAATTATGCTTAATTTATAGAATTCTTATGAGTGACTTTTGATATACAAATGTGCCGTATAAGCACACATAATTACATTTATTGTTGTTTATACATGCCGTTTGTCTGCTACCTTGCTCTACTTCCGTACTTTCATACTTCATATTAAAGCAACTATGAATCGTAAAGATGAGAGTCTCATGAGACACAATTGAATTATTAAAAAATGCAAAATGGCCTCTTTCTGGAATTAATCAATCTTTTGTGGATTAGCATTATCCCTTCCCATAGCAACACAGCAATGGTAACCCTCAGGGTAGCCCTCAGGCGGGAGGATTCAAATGGGTTCAAAGTGGGACTCTACCCCTAGCAACACAGCAATGGTAACCCTCAGGGTAGCCCTCAGGCGGGAGGATTCAAATGGGTTCAAAGTGGGACTCT
>BQKZ01009011.1:14152-27653 GCA_036244855.1 Temnopleurus reevesii
GGGTTCAAAGTGGGACTCTACCCCTATCAACACAGCAATGGTAACCCTCAGGATAGCCCTCAGGCGGGAGGATTCAAATGGGTTCAAAGTGGGACTCTACCCCTAGCAACACAGCAATGGTAACCCTCAGGATAGCCCTCAGCTGGGAGGATTCAAATGGGTTCAAAGTGGGACCCTTAATCCAAGGTATCAGGTTTGGTTGGAATCTACAAGAGCCAAAATGAGGACTAGGGATCAGATTGTGTGGTAATCCATGAGACATGATTAGGCATTGATGGGTTGGGTCTAATTAGGCTAATCTAAAAGATGATGAAAAATGGTTTAGTGTGTCATATCATCCAGATATGTTTCACTGATCAGAGAGATTGTGTAATTGATAGAGGATTCTGATGTGGAGGTAATGGAATCTACAACATTTACAGGCACAATGCCAATAGCACCGCTTTATTTCTTTCTTTTGCTTGTTTACACTGTGATGCTTTTGATTGTTGATTTCATTTATGCGCCTAACTTTCATAGCAACATGATAAAAATGTTTCAATAATTATCTTTATGATTAGAATTTTAGAATTCGCTATACTTGCTCGAACATTATAAGTATTTGGCAGCTGCCCTGATAATTTGTACATATGGACCAAGTTGGATTATCTCAGGCTTGTATATGATCTGGTATATTTTTTTTTCTAGGGGAATTATTATGGCTATTTCTGATTATTATATGTCAACAATCAATGAACTCGCTAAATGTCACATAGATTGAAATCAAAGAAATCAGCTTTTCTGCTTCATTTGAAAATGTGTTTGCATCCTTCATTCTTCATTATTTTCCTTATCAAATGAAACCATGATTAATTTACATCTAATTAGGATGTGGATCTTGGTTTCACGCTCCATTTTTGCAGAATTTGACAAATGTATCAAGTCAATGATTAAAATTATTTTTTAGGCCCATCTCCTGCTGGACATTTCAATGGAAACTTATCTGTTGTCATGTATTTTATTGTCACTCATTACTTTTATAAAATAATATTTCATATTGGGAATGTAGGTCACAAACTTTATTGTCACTACAGCCTTATTGTAACACAGGATTTGGATATCCTTCAATAAGTCAAAAAGCCCAATAAAGTTTACTAATAAAGAAGCAATAAACCAATAAAATTGTTTAAGTTGATGTGTTTGCTGCCAATAAGTGTTTTAACATATTGTTTACTGTATTGAGGCTATATTTTCAGATGATATTTCAAGTTTTGCTTTATTTGTCTGATCATATATTTACTATATATTGCATATCTGAATTGACCTAGTAATTAAAGAAATTGACACTGAGATATTTGAGAACTCCTCTAAGCTAATTGTCAAGAATCTAAACAACGTGTATCAATGACAGGTAATCTGAAAGAGGTCAAAGTATTTGCAAAGTTTGCAGGTGATGACAGCAAAAATCCTCTGGCTGTTAATCCATCAGTCAAAGGAAATTGTCCCTGGTCATTTTAAATGTCCAGGGCAATTCTTATCCTGGTACATGTCTGTGATTATCCATTCGGTTTGTGACTATTTGTAATTGGAGATAATTCCTACTCCAGAATTGACATTTAATGTTCAGACATCAGCTCCCCATGACATGCAATCAGGGAAGTTTAACTTATTACAGAAATAACATGTGATTGCTGAAATTTTTACTTTTATGTTAGACTGGGTTGGTGCCAGGAGATCTCCTTGACTTATTTTGTGATGTCTGGTTCTCTCTCTGAACTTGATTTTACTGTGTGTGAATATGAACATGAGAAGACCACAAGCCTGCCTATTTTAGAAGATTTCCTTTAGGGCACTATTCTCAAATGCTTTGAAAGGAAACATACATTCATGTAGTCACAAACGCTCTGAGATCATGACTAAGCTCTTTGAAATAAAAGATGTATGACATTTCTTGTTCAGTCATGTTTTAAAAAATATCATGCTATTATGCTGCTGGGCCAACAAAGAATCATGGCAAATTATCAATGAAAAACATAAAAATACTTGTTCAAAATGTCTGAACTTGTTTTAGTCTACTTCCCTCAATAGAAGCTATTAGGAAAACTCAATTCAATCAGGAAGATCAGCTATTAAAGAAACCTTTAAATTAACTTAGAATTTCTGTAGATAACAATCTACACAATTACGAATTAATTCGTCCTGCCAGCATTGCTTGAGAAAAAAACCAGGAGTTTAACTAACATTGGTACCATGATACAGACAAAGTGAGGAGTAATTACTTTGCTACCCCTTCCCCACCTCCTCCTTGCACCAGCCGTCTTTCTCGTCACCCCACCTGTTAATCTGAGGACAGTTCAAACCGCGATACTTTGCTCGGCTACAAGGAATGACAGTACAGCATACTCATTGAAGCCACTCTAGCTAAAAGATTGTGTAAACCATAGACCAATTACTTTGGTTGTTTTTTCACAAAATTGGCAAGAAAACTTGTTGAAATGGCATGGGAATGGCAAACAGTTATGTTCATGTTTTTTGTAGATGTTTCAAGCATCATGACTAGTCGTAGTGTTGCCATGCTGTGACAACGTTCCATCATAGATAGTTATCACTCAGGATTTACCTCATCGTTTTCCCCTGTATAGCACACAGCCGACTTTCAGCTATTCTTGTGAAACATCAACTCTGAACATTTTATATTGCATCAAGAAAGTCACAAGGAGACATTGTTATTTCATTAGTGATTTTTAGAAGTTATTTGGATTACACATTCACAGCATTCATTAAGGAAGAATAAATGCGGAAAATTCATTCATCACCAATTTTTGATAAAAGTGCATTCAGAAGTCAATCTCACTCATAACCTTGTCTACACGTGGAAAAAAAAAACATGTTGAGGAGTGGAACCATTATCTACCCAATACTTGTACCTGTACCAAATTAAAGCTTCTCTTCTGTTACCTATTCTTTATAGCACGGGAAAGAGTACCAGTGCAGGATTGTATTGATATTGTTTGTAAATGTAACTGTTATAGTAAATTTGATTTGCATTTCATTGATACGGCTCTACCTGTTGGTTAAATTGAATCTAAATGGCCAGCTACATTGTGAAAGTAGCCAGAACAGAATAATAATCCCATAAGACAGAATAAACTCCTCTGGCACAGCTATTATTAGCGAGAACCTAGAACTGTAGCTTCGGATAACAGTGTGCATATGTGAGGATTGATGCATTGATATTTTATGATGGGATTAATTTTGGATTAAACTTGAAGCTGAATGTATTTCTTATTAAAGGGGCAGGTGAATATCCCTGTACCCATTATGATCCCTCCACTAGGATTTATGATTGGGGTAAGTTGTATTTTGTTTAATTCTTCCTTGTGCGGATTTCAAATCTGTCACAATGTTTCTTCTTCATTATAGAAAGGGTGTCATGATGGTAATAGCACCCTACACTAACTTTATAAGAAGCCCCTACATGATTGTATTAGCACCCTACATGAACTTTATAAGAAGCCCCTAAGAGCTCTGCAATGTAGCATAATTATCATGACTTTAGCAGCAAAACAGTAGCACATGAAATAGACCTAATATATTATTTTCCTGCCAGGTACCAGGTACCTATTTGACTTACCTGGATTGAGTGCAGCACAATGTGGACGTATACTCGCTATTTGGAAATTCATGCCATGAGTGAGCAGGATTAAAACCACAACCTACTGGTTGGAAGGCAAGAACCTGAAACGCTACACTGAGATGATTCCAAGAGTAGGCAAACTTTGTTGCAAAAGCTCTTCTAAATTCTAAATAGCACTTTTTTCATAAGAAATTTACGAGTAGCCAAAATTCATTTGTTTCACCTGATGTTTGTAATCACTGACTGATCCTAGTTTACCATTTGTTGGACCTGTGTGCTCTGTAAATAGCTACCAGTATTACTATTATTATTATTATTATCATCATTATTATTCTTAACATTATGTTTATTATCTTATTTTTTTTCAAGATGTCTATCCCTAATAATCAATACTTGGAAAATCCACTTTTAGTTAGGCATGATTGTAAAACCCTACCGCTTAGATTTAATAATAATAATAATAATACATAACATTTATTAGGCGCTTAATACGGATGTTTCTAAGCGCACAGTATTCTGATTACCGAAAGATTATTAACCGGTAAATTAAGTGAAGAAAAAGAGGAGGAATAGGTAACATAAAAAATTAACAAGACAAAATAACAAAAACAGAGGCGATCAATTAAAACNCCAAATTGTACCATTGCACTGAAAGCAAATTGTCAGTCAACACTATGGTTTAGTTACATCACAAATGTTGGCTCAAACCATGACCATTATATGAGAAAGCATTACACCATCTAGACAGCAATAGCCATCTGTTTGTTGGGAATTATTTGATATCGTATGTTTGTAGATTACCTGCCATTCACAGGTAGTACTTATATCATCTAACTGCATGAAGATGATCAGCAACATTTCTCTGATATCTAAGGGAGGTGGCTTTACTAGTAAACAGTGCAAAAACAGTGGAAGAAGATATTCCATACCAAAACTTTGGAATGTCACTGATCTACTATAATTCTAATTAGATAGCAAAAATTGAATTCAACATAAGAAATTGAAGGGGTTCTTCTCGATGATCGCCATGAATGTTGTAGAGCAAGCCAATTGTGCAAGTATCAAAACTGGAGTATCTGCTATGACTAGCAATCTACACGTGCTCTGAATTGCAATCAAGAGTAATCAAGCAATTGTCTTAATGACCTCTAGGTCTCAGAGCATCTGCAGTGCCTTAGCAGGTTAGCATTCAGTCCACACATAGAGAATGAACAGTTCAGGCGATATATCACTTGGTGTAGCAACACCAGTAAAGAAGCTTAGAACTTATTTTAAACTGTGCTGTCATCATCCAAATTCCGAAAATCTTTTCACTGTAGCCATGAAAGTGCAGACATATAAATAACATGTACATAATGGGTAAATATACCAAAAGCATACACATTTGCATAGTGCTGATCCTCATAGTGCTACAGGTTGCAAATAGATCACCATGCCAAAGTTGCATTCTGAATAGGAGTGGATATAATTTGATTGTCAGATTCTTCTTTCACCACTCTTTGTAATTCAAATGGTGCCAAGCATGCACCCATTCACAAACCGCTGCTTGTGTCTGTAATGGGGAAGTTTTAATGCATTATTGCTCATCTTTATGGAAAAGAGAAAATGAAAAATACAAATGTTTTATTTTGTGTAATGAGATTTCACATTCGATGGAAAGTCATGATTATGATGAATGGAAAGTTGCTCTCTTTTAACTTATAAAAAAACTCAGTCCAGAAATGTCTAATTTGATTATTCTTATAAGTGTTGTTAACTATTGGCACATTTTAGTAAATGATTCTACACAATTTAGTAACTGTATAGATATGAGACCCAATACATTTTCGTGTATCCAGGGTCTCTGTTAACCTTCTGTCTAATTCCAATGACTTTATGTCTCAGAATATTTCAGAGAAATGATTCAACAACTAACCTATGTGAGGTCACGCTGAAGATTAGTAAGGAATTAACAAGGTATTAAAAAAGAAAATAACGTCTCACTTTAACTCTTGAGATTAATATGCCATTGGAACCTTCTAACTCTGGTCAAGATCACATGATTAGATTAAGTAGAGATTAAGGTTTATTTGTTGGAGAAAGAAAGTTTCTTATTCCTATCTTGTCATTTATCCGCATGTGTGCTAATACTGTTAAGACATCGATGTCAAATTGGGTTCATGGTGTTAAGACATCTTGCTCCATTTGTGATTTCTCTTCACCTCTAGTTAATTAATGCGTATCCTTTTTGGATTATTGGCTATAATTTGCTGTATGATGACTATAGTTGGAACAGTTAAATCTAAGATAGAATTATAAATGGTACCTGTATCATATGCATGTGTTTTTTAAATTCAATGACGGTGATTATTTGGAATAGTATGCCCAAGAAAGCAGAATATATTGGGTTTATCTATTCTATTCAATTGTGACCTCCCCCCCCCAAAAAAAAAATAGAATTAGATAATCATTTAAATTCTAATTATGTTGTAGAGCATACAGGAATGTAATAAAACTGATCTGAAACCATTTTTCAGCATATACACATTGTATACAATTAAATTAGGCCAGGTCAAATGCTCATAATTTTACAGATAAATTTGGTAACAATTTGTGTGGTAAAAACACAATTTTTGTTCAGACAATACATAAATGTTAGGACACCATTTATTAGTACAACTAACACTAATAGGTATAAGGGTAGACAGTTTCTCATTAATCTTAACACAATCACTATGACAAAATGATAGTGTCATTCAGGTCAGACAGCTGCATGTCCCTTGAACTAAAATGGAATAAGGAATTAGAAAAAATAGAGTAAAGAATGACTAAGCAATAAAACACTGTTCTAGTAGTATGATTTAATTTTTCATAACACTTTAT
The DNA here is from genome assembly GCA_036244855.1 of Temnopleurus reevesii. Classification (NCBI taxonomy): domain Eukaryota; kingdom Metazoa; phylum Echinodermata; class Echinoidea; order Temnopleuroida; family Temnopleuridae; genus Temnopleurus; species Temnopleurus reevesii. The sequence continues at coordinate 20,631 of BQKZ01009011.1, forward strand.
TTAGAACCATTGACCACTTGAAAAATTATTTATTTATGAAGTAAAAGTATGGATATTATGTATGATTGAGTAATCTTCAGGGAAAATGTTTAAGAGTCTTGGAAGAGGCCTATATATATTTTGGCAGCAGTCATAAGCAAGTCATTCTGCCTGAACAATTCCACCATATGCCTTTTTCCAAGGGGCATTTTAGACTAGCAAAATTGTCATATTACATGAAAGAATTCACCTGTAAAAAGGAAGTAGAATTATCACGGGAGATTGGGGCACGATTGGAGAAGAAGGCTAAGAACAAGCCATTTTAATCACTGATGTATGTTTTTTTTAATATGTGCAACTTACAGTGTATTTATGTATTTTATAATGTCCCCCAAAAGTGGATTTCCATGTAGTAGTTGAGTGAAATCTTTCAAATTCTTTTAGTAGCTTTGTTACTTACGGCTAATGAAATTACAACAAAATCATCATAAATCTATGATTTTGTATAACTAGTTCATTCATTTTAACAAACTCAATGAGAAATGAAATGACAATCATCTAAACACTATTTGAAAAGGATGTTGTTTGTAGTTACTGACATCATCCACTAAATCATTTCTTTGGCGAATGGCCAGGGGAAGGGGGTCAAAAAGGGACATTTCATCATATGAACCAAAAAGTTCCAGCAATATCAAATTTCTTCTTAAAAAGGATCATGGTAATCAGCATATGTCCTTTGCTCTGGATATGAATGTTGTCATTGATGATGTTGATTGTTTACATATTGATGTGTCACACATGCTGTGTTTTTCACTGGAAGTCATGACCTGTACATATGCTATTTGATATTCTTTGAATCATATTACCCTTCTATTAATAACCCTCATATTTTACCATTTTAACACATGAGTTTTGTCATAAAGCGCTGAAATTATTAACACCTAATTAGTGGATGCATATTCAGTAAGCATAGGGTAGCAGGTATGGATAAGGTTTCATCCCTGCCATATGAGGCAAAAATATTTAATAAGAAATCCATGATATCTAATTATGATCTTGTGCAATCTGTTTCTTCCTAGTAGAAAGTGGAGGCGTCGTGGTGTAGTGGTTCTGACTCTCGCCTTTCAACACGAGGGTCATAGGTTCGAATCTACCCATGGCGTCAATTTCCTTCAGCAAGAAATAATTTATCCACAATGTGCTGCACTCAACCCAGGTGAGGTGAATGGGTACCGGTAGGAAGAAATTCCTTAAATGCAGTGAGCGCCGAATGGTAGCCATGCTATAGCCGGGTGATAATGCATAGAGCACTTAGAAACACTTTGTATTAAGCGCTATATAAATGTTGTGTATTATTATTATTATCATCATTTACCATCAGAACAGATACTGGCAACACTTACAAATGGAGTCAACCATTAACAAAGAAACAATGCTTAATTATTGAATAGACACCTTACTTTGAGAAAAAAAAACTTGTTGTTATTTGATTGATTTTTTCCTTTTTTTATTTGAATGATCCTTTGCAATCTGTCTCTTCCTGAAGGTACACAAGAGCTTGTAAAATTGACAAGCAGACACAAGAGGGTCATGTGTTGTGTGCTGAAGCAAAGGATGATACATACTGTCACACTTGTTCAACCTTGCTCCAGTTTTCCTCCTAATCTTTGGTAAATCTACCTGTGGTTATCTGCCCTGAATATCAAAGTTAATGGCTTGTTTATTCTCCAACAATAGGCACTAATGTATCATGCATTTGTAATAGTTTTATAGAAACTGCTCAAATTTTTAGATTAAAAATCTGCAAAATGCAATTAAGTCTCTGTGAACTACAAACAGGTCACAATTAAAGTCAAATTTTATGAACTGTTCTGTGATACACTCTGAAGTTTTAAGTGAAGGAAAACAAATGCGGGTTTGATTTTCTCAATCAACCAGTGTTTGGACTCTTAATCTGATCCATTTTTTTCAATATCAGCACTGAAATCTTGACTTGGACAGAAGTAATTTTATTCCATTAACTTTAACTAGATTATCATAGTGTATGATGTAAAGGTAACAAAAACGTTAACCAAGCTCATTCCACACATAAACATTATGATATGTAAGACAGGTGTATTGTAATGAATCTTTAGCTCATTTGCTATCTTCAGAAGATCTGAATATATTATTTATATGAGAGGGGAAATAATAATGAGATTCCATTTTGATAACAGAGCTTTAGCAAATTTTCATTTAGGGAGATGACAATGTGCCTTAACATTATTTTGATGTTTATCACTTTGAGAGTAATCAGAGTCAGAAGATTGATTGAGAGAAATTATAGGTGATCCAAGTCACAAATGCATGCCTATGAATCACCTAATTCGATTACCACAGGTTATGTTCACCTCTTTCAAATGTATAGATTGGACTAGTATTCCTGATTTTTGTAAGAAATTCTACTACTACATGTTTGTGATATTAATGTTTTTTAATGTTTTTAAAGGTATTTTTTTAGGTTTTAGGTTTTACCCAACCAATTTCATTCCTACTTGAAACTATTTAGCAATTTAATTACTTGATTTCATCACAATCATGTACGTTTTTAATTCATTTAGTGCAAAATTCAATGCAGGGAATTAAGATTGACCTGTAAAAATTATCATCAAAATATTAAAGAACAGTGTATCGTAGCAACTATACAGATTTTATTTCTTGTAATGCACCAATTGATTGTAACTGTGTCACCTTGCTTCAAAACATCAGGTTTTTTTTATTTGACAGATGACTCAATCATGACATCATTGATTTCCAGATATTGATTCCCACATCAAGTTAGCTCATCTAGGCTTTTGATACCTACCTTCATATCATGTCTCCTTGAAACTCTTATTCATTATTCATCCTAGTCAGTCCTTAATCATTCACATCCTAATTGATTTACATTCGCCTTATGTATAATGTTTCTTTGTCATAAATCATATATCTTTTCTTGTCTTTCCTTAATTTTAATGTTCATAGGGTATCAAGAAGGCATGTTTTACCTTTGCTCCTTTCACCTTATCCATTTTCTCTCAGATTTTTGAATACTTTTACCTCGTCTCAATTTTAATCTATCAAATTATACAATATCCATCGGCAGCATTACCTATTATCCATGTGGAATCATATTCTTGTTGTTCTGTTAATCTTGAAGAAAACTAGAGCTGGCATGGTGTAGTAAACATTGAGTAAAAGCTCAAAAAGATTTTAGAAAACATGACGTTCCGAGTAGAATTAACAAACTCGTCCTTAGGTGAAGGAATCACAAGTGAGAGACCCACAAGTGAAGAGCACTAGAGTGGTGTTCAGTCCTTTTCAGGATTATTTCTTGAAAGATAACCCTACACCACATGGTGCAACCGCAAACCTCTTTGAAAATCTGTTAATCTTGTTGCCAATGGAAAATTTTTAATCAGCTTTAGGAAATGTTTCAAGGAATATAAATCTCCTACTTCTTCCTTCTTTCTTCTTACAGTTTTTCGATTTTTTCATTATTCTAAGTATCATTGCATTGGTGAGGGAATTGTGACTTTGTATGAACACTTGGAACCTTTTACTTTGTGTTAATGTTCAGATAATGCAAATTTCCTTAACGTGGAACTTTAAAGACCCAGTCACACCAAGTGGTCTTTCATGAGGCTGGTGCTGTTATTTGTATTGAAGTTGAGATTAAGATGCATTGTGGACAATGTACAGACGTACGTGGCAGGATGAGGGAATTTTAATGCCATGAAACAGTTTTGAATTGCTCAAAATTTTATTCGGTGGCTAACCAGCTGTAGGTGGTGCACATTATAAAGATGTGTCGCTCATACACCTGACATATGAAACATATATAATTATCTGTTTTCAAACTTGTGGAAGAATTGAGTAGGGGCCCTCATCAGGCGATTCAGATATGTTTATGTGTATAATTAAGCCAGAATGTGGAAAGCATCTGCTTAATAATAAACTATAATTATATGGCTGTGATAAGGACATCCAATCCTGTGTGACTGAGGCTAAGGCTACTTCCAAAGAGCAATTTTTGATGTGTCTCCTAAAACCATCACATACGTCCCCTTAGAGTGCTTGCATATCTCTCCAATGACTATAATGTTCTAGACAAGAGATGGCAGAATATAACTGCACCATGGAACAAATCATTGAGCTTTCTTATCTTGTGCTCCTTTCATTTCACAGTCTCTGTCTATCATATTGAAATTAGATTTTTTTTTCTCTCTTTTTCTCTTGTCTTGTTTTTCCCTTTTGCGATGAAGAGTGCATAGGTATATAGTTGATATATTCCTTCATACAAATTCCACCTCTTCCAATTTAATGTAATACAATGGTAATCTCCGCAGTGTGTCACCTTTCCAATTTTAACATAGTAGGTTGTTGGGTCCATAAATCAAACAGGACAAAATTGCATACATTTTAAATTGTTATTTCATTACAGTTTATATCACATTTATCTTTCTTGTCTGTTTCTCTTTCCAAAACACTTCAAGAAATCCTCTTGTTTCCACAATGTCAGACTAAACCCAGGATATCAAACTAATTGCCCATTGCCACCCAGCTACAATTAAGACTTGCCACCATTCCTATCCGTTCAGCGTTATCTTGTCTGTACAGGATCTCTTGTGGTGTTTGAATTCTGAGTGATAGTTTGTATTTCCTGGAAACTTCTACAACAAAAAAATGTTACAAACCAATTTCCAGATGTTTTCCAATTGACATTACCTATGCTTTTTTAATTGTCATGTTTGCTGTTCAGTCAGTCCCACTTACTTGTCATCAGTTCTATCTTGATAACCTAGTTGACATGATTCATCTGTTCATTTTTTTTTAAATAAATGAAGTGGAAATGTTTTGTTATACTGAAATATGTTTGGTAATAGTAGACAACACATATTGATTGCTCCTAAAATCAAGATGGTTGTATTTTGTAAAAAAAAAGAAAAAAAAGAAGTGAATTTAGCACCATATGAATCATATGTATTAGTATTATTGTTATAAGGATAGGAATGATTTATATGGGTAAGGCATTATTTATTTCTCCAGAATTGAAGTGAAAAAATGCAGAACAATCATTGATCAAATATGAATCATCAATCTGTTCATGTTTCTTTCTGATTGCTTTCATACATCTACTTGCACATGGGGCCAAATTCATTCAATTACAATTATTAGATCTCATTCAACTGAAATAATGTCAAATATTTAATCAGCATGTTAATCATCACTGTCTGGCAGTTAAGCAATGTCTGTGAACCAGTTTTTAAAAATATTAAGATATTTCATTGTCTGTTTTTCCTTTCTCATTGCCAACTAAGTTCAGATAGGCAGCAAAAGTTTTACCTAATTCTCTGTCCTAATTTAATGTTAACTATGTATTATAACAAGTGACATGATCAAAGACATGACATGGGGATTTAATTTCAAAGATGAGACCTTGCCAGATGACTCACTCCAGGGCTTCCCCAAAAATGTGCAATCCTAGAATGGGCCCCTGAACATTCATCTTCATATTTCTCTCTTTTTTTTCCGCATTATGAAAAAATTGTAAATCTCTGAGTTTTGTTTCCAGTCCTATTTTGTTTTTAATTGGGAATTTATTTAAACATTTCAAAGGTTGAAATGTGAAATGCAGGATAGGCAATTCAGTATTTTCAGTTTACAATTATTTTCACTAAAATTTTTTGTATGGTTTTAGACAGTATTTTGACATTAATCAGTGACTTTGGACTGTGAAGGCAACTATCAAAAATAATTAAATTATTTAATTTAACCATAATATTTGTTCCTGTTTGAAAAGTATTTCATATTTAATTACAACGAATGTGAATTTTGTGCATTTTAGATATGAGGCCTTTAAGTATTACTGAGTGGGAGGTTAACTTCAAACCATGCAATACTGACTCATCTACTCAATGGTGAAATTAGTCATGGAAGTCCAGACATTCAATCATTCAGATATATATCCATGGTAATAGCATTCACGCTTTTAAGGTGTTTTTTTTTTCCCCCAATCGTTTATGCAGGGAACTTTATTTTGTTGATGCAGTCAATCATGTCTGAAAAGGCCACCTAAGGGAAAGCACATCCACCATAAAAGTATACTTTCAAGAAAAGCAATGATATACAATCACTACAAATAAGTCTTTCCCTTAATTGAAAGTAGCATAACTTTTTAGAGGAGGGATTTTTAGTAAACATTAATTTACAGGTTATGTCCATCAGCTACCTGGCCAGCATGTGTAAAGATCAGCATGATTCAATATGGCATGCTTGATTGAACACATATTGAAAGTCACATGGGTTTCTTTTTAGGATATACTGAGTACGATTGGGCAATTTCTTATTTAGGGTCATGTTAAATTGTTTTGATATCTTCAGCAAAAATTATGGTCCAGGCACCATGAATATTGTCTGAACAGAGGTGATAGGGTTTGGGCATCTTTCAAGCCTCCATAGTGGTTTCATGAGCACAAAATGAAACTACCTTATTCACAGAGCAGATCTGACACCTGTTCACCATTTATCAGCATGATACGAGAGAAAGAAGTTTCTTTTGTGTGCATCTGGATATTGTTGCTTTATCCCCTCTGCTCACAGTGTTTATTATGATTCTTGACTGTCCCAGATTTAGATTTAATTTTTTTTACAGCGATTTGTGAAACGAGATGCATAAGGAGTTAAGGAGAGCATCAGTTTAACGGGAATATTGTTCATTTTCCAATATGGTATTGCATTGGAATCATAATAGATTGATTCCTATATAGCTGCCACATGTAAAAATACAAAATTTTAAAAAGATTGATACATATTTCTAAGCTTGTCATTGGTTCATTAAATAAAGCAATTTTTCTTCAAAATTATGCCAACTCATGCACAAAAACTGTCATGAATTTGTGATAAGGAGTCTGAAATTGACAATAAAGCAAAATTAACATTTCATTATACATTTACATAATTTTCAGTACCAAGTGGTGGCAAAAGGACCCAAATGACCTTTGAAAAGAGACATTAAAAAAAGTC
>BQKZ01009012.1:0-21025 GCA_036244855.1 Temnopleurus reevesii
TTTTAAAGAAGTGCTTCGTATCCGTTGGAGAAATTCAAGCATTATTATCTTTATTGGTAATTTTTAAGAAGAAGAACTTGAAGAGGAGAAAATATTAGAACAATTGAGATTCAAATTATTCAGCAAGAATTGGAATTTAATGAGCATTTGAGCTTGATTACTGGAAACCCACTACACCAGATCCAAGAAAACTAAAATTTAAATAATATTATAACTAAGAGAACACAACTTTTTAATAAAAAATGTTGTGTTCTCTTTGTTATAATCTAATTTAAATCTATATGGTGTCGTTCTTTCGGAAGAATACTAAAATTCAAAGAATTGATGTTCAATGATGTAATTATGGTTATAGACATATATGTCTTGAATTTATAGGCCTATGTCTGTATAGTATTCAACCTACCATGCGAGCACATTATTAGGGACAATCATCCAAATTGTGTTATGAATTTTGATTTTGATGTTTTGTCAATCGCTCCTATAGAAAAGCTTTTAAATCTTAAATGATCTATGCACAATTTTTAATTTGTATGTCGAATGGATACGATTTCCCAAAACTCTGCAGAGAATTTCTTTCCACATTTTCAAAGCTTCAGCTTACATCACATATTATTTTAAAAGAATTGCATTTCACATTTTCCCTCAATAAAGTCTGTATTTGATTAGCTTTCTATCTATGTGCAATTTTACAATTATTTACATCAGACTATCACCATTAGTTTAAACTTCCTATGAACTTTTAGGCTTCACTTGGTTAGCGTCTGTTATTTCGAGCACAATAGCGAGTTCTGTTTTCTTGCAGTATATATACAAGGGTTGGCCTTCTATCTCTCTTCCAAAATAATTATTGACACTATCTTCTCTATCTTGTCACAACGGTAAAGACTTGAATCAATCAATCTATTAATCGATCATCCAATCGTCCATCCTTCTATTAATCTATATTAGTCACTAATTATTCATCCTTTCTCACATTGATGTGCCTATAAAACTTCGAACCTGAATTATAATGTCCGCAAATTGATATAATTAAAGTTCAATGAAATCTATTAACTAAAATGTTTACAATCGCTGTCACAGTCATCGCTGAAAAATTTAATCACCGAGTACAAATCCGAATATATCTCATTTCATTCAAATACCAATATCCTCGTCTTAGCAATGAATTAGTCTTACAACTACCTTAAATTTCGCAGAGTCGTAAATAATCGTAGAAAGTTAGGCCCCTATTTAAACTTGTGACTGAAATCTACTCTCCACAATGATTCAAAGATCAAAGATTCTTTTCTGGCGATCTAACTATTATGAGTAATCCTATTCTGAACTGTCTGCATATAGCTGCTACTCATCTACTAAAGATAACCATTCCAATATGCAAATTCTTTCTCCAGGACCTTTAATTGGGATGGCCTGTCTGAGTCTTGGGNTATTTGAGCTTGATTACTGGAAACCCACTACACCAGATCCAAGAATACTAAAATTTAAATAATATTATAACAAAGAGAACACAACTTTTTAATTACAATGTTGTGATCTCTTTGTTATAATCTAATTTAAATCTATATCGTGTCGTTCTTTCGGAAGAATACTAAAATTCAAAGAATCGATGTTCAATGATGTAATTATGGTTATAGACATAAAGTATGTCCTGAATTTATAGGCCTATGTCTGTACAGTATACAACCTAACATGCGAGCACATTATCAGGGACAACCCAAAATGAATTTCGAACGCAATATCTGGACCCCTTGGAAAAACAGAAGTATTTATTTTAATTCTTCTGAAAGGGCAATCCAGCCAATCTTTTTAATTGCAAGTTATTTTTTGTTCACATGTAAATTTGTCAAATGTAATCTTATTTCGTATTATGGTGTATATTATATGTCTTTTTAATGATTGGGAATAAAGTACCATAGTATACCATACCATGGATTTAATTCAAGATTCCCAACTTCGATGTTTTATCAATCGCTCCTATAGAAGAGCGCTATGGTACTCTCTGTTTTTAGTACTCTCTGTTTTTAGCGCTATAGAAATAATCTATATTATTAGAAAAGCTTTTTAATAAATCTTAAAGGATATATGCACAATTTTAAAATTTGTATGTCGAATGGATACAATGTATAGTTTTAAGAACTCTGCAAAGAATTTCTTTCAACATTTTCAAAGCTTCAGCTTACATCACATTTTCCCTCAAAGTCTGTATTTGATTAGCTTTCTAATTATGCGGAGTTTTACAATTATTTTTCAAAATTTTCCATTGGCTGAGCGGCTGACTACGTTTGGAAATTGGCCTATTGGGTCAGAAATTAATTATATAAGAAAGAGTCCAATGCAGAAGAATGATTCAAATATCAAAGATTCTTTTCTGGCGATCTATTCCTATTATGAGTAGGCTAATCCTATTCTGAACTGTCTGCATACAGCTACTCATTTACCATCTACTAAAGATAACCATTCCAATATGCAGATTCTTTCTCCATGACCTTTAATTGGGAGGGCCTGTCTGAGTCGTAGGGGGGGGGGGGGGGGGGAGGGGGGGGTGCGTAACTATGTTGGCAGGATCAGAGCTAGCTGGTGTGTGTCACAGAACTAAACCCCTTAAAAAAGTTTGGAAATCTAAGTTTACGGACACATAGCAAAAATATTGGAAAGCTATTTCCATATCGAGCAATATCACTGAAAAGAGTGACTTATTATCTATATCTATATTATATATCTATATTATCTATCTGTTATATTTGCTATGTATCTGATTTTGTATTTTATTGTTTTTGTCTATGGAGCTTTTCTCTTTTTTTTTTTTGGTTTTTGTTTTACCTATATATGTAGTTTCGATTGTTTTTAAGGGGGTGCTTACTTACAAGTTCTCAACTTTCTTAGCAGCCCCGGCATGCCTTTTAACATTATAATTGTTTGTTTAACCTGTTTGATTTTTATTTTGCCAAATAAATGTGCGAATCGAATTGAATTGAATATTACCTAAAGAATGACATCTCATCTATTTACGAATGTTATTTCACGGCTAAGCAATTCCTATATCATGTATATGAAATTAACAAATGAGGTATGATAGTAAAAAACGCGAAATTCGTAATTGACTGACGGTAGTGTCACCATTAAAATGGGGTTTTGAATGGATAAAATTTATGCAAGAGCAGGACAAAACGATTAACTAAAGAGTGAATAATCAATAAATGAGTTTTTTTTTCAGGTGAAAATTTTAGATTGTTGCCAGTCATTGTAATAAACATTTTTACCAGTTAAGTAGCATTGATTATTCGTTATTCTATTCATCGATTTATCCATTCACAGGCTTGCAGCTGTGAAATAACGTCTGGAAACAAATGAGGTGTCATTCTTTAGATAATAGTACACTCTTTTCAGTGATATGACTTGATATGGAACTTAGATTTCCAAACTTTGTTTAGGAGTTTATATCGCTCCAATTCTGTGTACCGCGCGATCACGCGCGCGATTTTGTTTGTGTCCTTACGGCCACATTACAGCTCCCGAAGTCTACAAAACTAATACAAAATTTGCTCACAAAAGTTGGTTTTAAGCTGATAGGGTAAGTCATAGAGCTTCATGAGACACTTCAGTTTATGCAAAATAGACGTGGGAACTTTATGAATATTGATTTACAATTTTTCGTTTTCATTTTATTGGAAAACCAGCGTTCTGAATTTCTCGCAGCAGAACGGAGGACCTCTTCTGCGACTTCTGCCACTACGACCAGTCTTGGCATGATCGAGCACCCGGGAGTTCCGGCTACGGACTGAACTGGCATAGACTATGGCCTTGGGCTCAGGAGTAGTGTCGATGACGAGGGACTCCCTTGTTGTTTTATTTCACCCAGCGTAATTTAGAAATCTGTTATAAATATCCAACCACCTTTAGCTAGCCCCTCCAATACTCGACTGCTCTCATTAAAAAAAAATCACATAGGCCTAGCGAGATCGAGAGTGTCTAAAAATTTTACTAGACAAAATGCCTTGCGACTTATTTTTAAGGCTTTTCCATTTTATTATCTTTCTTCTGCTCTTGTGTGTCAGCAGCCCTTCAAAGTGTTGTTAATTACCAAGGGGCTGTCTTTAGTTTTGGGGATTTAAATTGCTATGAAAGATAATTAAAATGAACCAATGAAATCATAATCATTCACAAAAATTAAAAAAAAAAAGTTCAAGCTAGACAGTAAGGTTGATATATGTTTCATGTTGAACAGTGAGTAGCCATCCAATAAATATCACTTGAAAAATGCATGTTTACCAAGAGAATATATTTATTCAAACTGTGACATCTTTATTCTTCAATGATTATTTAATGACAGAAAAAAGCTGTGCGGTCCTAGGATTATGCACTGATTCACAAGGCTGAATATACACCACTTGTTTGTGAACGTTAGATTTTATTAATGCGACCTCCTGAACCTCGCAGTTCTCCTGACCAGGAGAAACCAACTAAAGAAGAAGAAGATGATTTGTCTTCAGTCTTTGTTCCAAAATTTCTTAGATTTAGGCAATTATTCTACCCATATTAATGTTATTTCTGTATACCCTGCCTCACGTTAATTGAGTTGAACATGTGTCACTTCTCTTAACGGAGGACCTGGGTTTCATATTTATTTGACTTCTTTATATTTTCGAAATAAAAATGATTTATATATCATATTTATCTAAATCTTTCCATCTCGATTTTGTCATATCAGTCTCTTTCTCTTTCATCCACCAACAGCTTTCCAATATGACGAAGAAGGAGCATTGTGACCGGAGTGCCATGAAGAGACCCAGGAGGAGGTCGCCCGCAACTTCCTCCACATGGGTATTGTGGGAAAACCTTCTACAATATGACCGTCAAATGACCCAGCGATGGGGAATCTGCGCCACTCATGAATCATCTTCGGCATGGTTGCGTCCTGTCATGAAATGTCTGGAGATCTCTGGGCATGGTCTTGTTTGGTTTACCATCCCCACAGCTATCCTCTATCAGGCATACCTCACACAAAATAATCAAGTCTTCAATCCAGTCGCAAATTTAATACTTGGTAAATCACAGTTTTGGTGTTAATGATTGTGTTTTTTGTTTTTTTTGTTGTCTAGTTTATGACATGTTTTGAATTTTAAAGTATATTTAATGAAAATGAGTATCCCTGTATTAATGAATGCTCAAAGAATTCACTTTTAAAATGCAACTAGATTTTAAAAGAAATCATTGCTTTTAGTCCACAGTCCTGAATTATCTTTTAAACTACCATATGAAAAAGATTCCAGGGTAATTAAACACTTTGTCTTAAACAATTGTATTTTTTTACACTAGAACATAGTAACAAAAGACTGTTAGTTTTGAACACCCTTAAAAAGCATTCTTTAATAATAATGATATTAATACATTAGAATAACATTGCAAAATCACCACAGAACAGAACAAGTTTGACAGAATAGAATAGATATTTACTCTCCAAAGAAAGAGTAAAGATAGATCTGCGCTCAGGAAGCATTTGGATTTTGGCCAGTGAAGCAATCACATTTGAGACACTGAAGCATGTTTTGAGGTTAATACATGCCCTGTATGTTGCTAATATGACAGGCCTGTCGCTGTTAGACTATCACTATCAAATTGCTGTTATCTCGATATATACAGGGCCAATTAACTAAAAAAATTCAAGTTATTCCTGTTTTGACCAAAATTTTGTGTTACGACTATAACACCAGCTGAATCAGTTAAATTTTATTTTAATTCTCTTTAATGCTAGCTGTTGCCATTCATAACTTTTCATGATCATTTCTTCCAATTCTTGTAATTTCTTACCCTAGGACTACTCCTTGACATCCTTATAAATTTCATCGTCAAAGGAACTGTACGCCGTCCCCGTCCTGAAGCCAATAAGGCAGACATGCTCCTCACCGTCTCCGTGGACAGGTACTCCTTCCCATCGGGCCATTGCACGAGGGCAGTATTCCTCTGTCATTTCTTCATCACTACATGGACATTGCCAATCTATGCATGGATTCTGATCATTGCTTGGGGGATGGCGGTTTTCGTATCACGAGTGTTCCTAGGCAGGCATCATTGGAGTGATGTTATATGTGGAGCCATCATCGGACTTCTTCAGGGTTTATTTATACAGAGTAACTGGAAAACATGGGATCTAACAGAGGAATTATGATCGATGGAGTGTACTTAGGCTTAGGTTTATGAAAATTCTTGCAATTGATGGTGTAATTTTTACTGCATATTTTTATACTGTAAAGTTTTGTGAAGTTTCTTTTTGTATAATTTTGGAACAACTGAACGGAATGTTATGATATTGCAATATATATTGGATGCAACTGCTTGTATTTTGTAAATGATTTAATGATGGACTGCTGTCCCTTTCTTGTATACATTCAATGCAAAAATGCTAACCTGTGTAAAATATTGAAATTAAAATGTGAATCATCAAGCAGCTGACATGAGTTATTTCTCAGAAAAATTTGGTTCAGCTTTGCAGTAATTCTCATTTTTAATTCTATTCCAATACATATTCAGGAAGTTTGGAATCTCTGTGAATTATCACCTAAGAACACCTTTCAGTCATCCAACAAGTAATTTGTAGATTGATAAGCAGCTTTATGAAGTACCATCCTGATATTTAAAAACCTTCAAAGCAGTACTAACAATGCAAGTCAGGATATTTTGCTACCTGTTACCACTATAAGAAGCATAACAAAAGACATGATCCAGTGATCCCACTGTAATCTATTAGTCCTGTATTTTATATTAAAGTGATGACAGGTCAGCATAGAATTCTTACCTGCACTTTGTGAAATCTATGTTGCACGGCATGACCAGGACTAATTCTGAAAGTTTTAATTTTTTTCTGAAAAACATTCAGAAAATAATCTGGATGACTTGTTATTTTTTATTTCGAAGTGTCCAGTCACATTTGTCATCGTCAGTAATGTTGACCCCAAATTTACGGCTGGGGGTATATCTATTTTCCCCAATATTTGGCATTAGCTAAATAGAAGTTCTATAATACATGTACATCATTATAAATCTTATGATTATGAATTTATATCAATTTTTCATCTTAGGGGAAAATAGTTAATATGACTTAAAAATTTATGCAATCCTTGCTTCTAAGGAAATATGTATGAATTTGTAAAAGCTTATAGTAAATCCTGAATTTGATCTGGATCTTCCTTTTGATTTATTATTTGTTTAAGTTGGCAATTATTTCCAACCCGACAATGTCCATCCTAAGTTTTAACTATCAAATACTCATCCAATAGTATATCATGTATTGAAGCGTCATATATGGAGAAAGGAATTTTCTAGGATTTTGAGAATTAGTTAGAACCCCCTCCTACCCCAGTTCTCATTCCTAAGAGAGGGAATGGACTGTAGTCTTATTCCAGATTAATTTTGAGTATTCACTACATTTGTGAATTATTAAATAGCCCTTATTTCCGCTCTCCACATAATTGTAATTCCACTGTAATAATATTTTTTCTTGTTATCTTGATTTGACTTTGTTCTGTGACTTGTGACGTGCCAGTATTGAATGAAAATTCATAAAGACTTGATTTGCAATACATATTTATGCAATTTAAAAAATGTCTTCCAAAATGTGTCTTTTTTTAATATGTAATCACATTACTTCTTTTCTCTGTAGAATTCTATGGGCAGTAACACAGATAATGCACTTGCGGCAAAACCTGCCAATGGATGCAGAATGAGTTGAAACTGTAGACTAGACAAATGACCCATTTGAAAGGTTCGGCTTAAAGCAAATACAAGTTGATCTGTATTGATGTATTATACCATTATTATCAATACCCTTTTCACTGAAAGAGAGTCCAAATGTGTTTCATATATTTCATAATATTTTTTCTTGTAATGTCACAACAGGATTGACATTTGAAAGAAATTTGTAGGGGTGTTCCCAACTAAGCCAACATAAAAATGAAGAATACAATACAATACAATATGGATACTTATATAGCGCTCAATACACAGGTATGGTTCCAGAGCGCTTTATAAATAACATCAACAGAAGAATAAGAAATAAAAGAAACTTATTAGTCAAACAGAAGAGTTTTTATGGCTTTCTTAAAGGTATCCAATGATGGGAGAAGGCGGACAGATTGAGGGATCTCATTCCAAAGAGAAGGTGCAAATGATTGAAATGAATTATCCCCAGCTTTATTGTGTGTTTTGGGGATGTGGAGCAATGTACTGTCTGAACTTGAGCGGAGACCAGGTCGAGCAGAGAAATACAGGTAACTCTTCCCAAGTCGAATCTGTTGGGACCACACAAATCTCTTCGACTTAAGAGAAATTCGACTTACAAGAGGCTTATAACACTGGTTTTGTATGATTTGTTTAAAAAAATCACATCGACTTAGGCAATTATTCGACTTAGACAAGTTCGACTTAGGCAGAGTTGACTGTATATGAAACACATTTGGGCCCTCTTTCACTGAAAAGGGTATTGATAATGGTATAATACATCAATACAGATCAACTTGTATTTTCATAATAATGGACCTTTAAAGGCCTACTCTTATGACAATACACATTGACTTGTGGGGATCTACATTATGGCTATCACCCATATGGCTGAGACGGCCAACGAATATGCCTTGTAAATTTCTTCATATTTGGGAATGCCCCATAAATTTTCTTCATAAGATTCTCAACATAAGGTTTCATCCAGGATCTGTAGCATTCCATTGAAGGGGAACTTATTTGAAAAACAAAATGTTTATATGATATACCTTAACCTGAGCAGAATCATTCCTCATTGTGTCGTTTTTAATTGGGGAATGTGTAGATGTATCTACCATTAGGTCGATAGAGCGACAATGATATTAGAATGCAATATAAACGTAACTTCAACGGAGCATCAGTTGCAAGTTTCCTGAGTTTTATCATGATAAACAACAGGCTGAATGGGGAAGGATTAAAAATATGTTCAGCTCAAGTGGAAGGAGAGTATATTTGCATTTCCACAAATGGTGCATATGAGCAAATATATATAGAAAATTTGCATATGAAGATAGAATTAGGGTGGCAGTTCTCACTAAGATGTGAAGGAGGAATATGAAATTAATGGTACATATTCACAAGCTTTCTCAGTCACACAGATGATAGTCAGGTAGCAGATATCACTTTTAGTCAACATACCTATATTGTCATAACAGTAATTTGATGCAGTCAAACCTGAATTAGCGAGTTAATTCTTCAGTCACATGGGATCGTGATTTTAGGGATTTAAACAAGTTAAACAACCTGACATTTCCCTGACCATGAAAGGTGAACATCACTTCTATATAGAAGAGTTAAAAAACAATAAAAAGTTATAAAGAGCTGGGACCAAATGTTTTACCTCTTTATAGCAGATATTTCTTTATGTCAGATCTCTTTATAGGGAGTTTCCACTGTATGCTCACCTTTGTTTTCAAAGGGAAGAAGAAACTTTCATACCATGACAACCCAATTCCATAAATTTGTGAAGCAGAGTTCGATAATGTGTGCTTTTCCTATTTGAATTGTGCGGCTATTATAGTCAGGTTTGACTGTATAAGAGTGCAGAAGTGTGACATCATTACTATACAGGGTGTCAGCGATCACACAGGTCACTGATGGTGAGAATCTGGCTCGGGTCAAAAATTGCTTGAAGCCTTGCACAAGCAGCTGTTTTTTTGAGTAGGTGTTGTCAATTTGATACTTTATAGTTACAGAATGGCAGGGAATAGAGCTTCCTTTTGTCCACTGGACCAAATGTGTAGGAGTAAAATAAAGGTCATATTCTCTTTTTTATGTTCATATTTTAGTTCAAAAAACTAGGCAATATTGTCAGGTTAACGTGTATTTTTGCATCAATGTGCATTACAGTGGAAGGTCATTGTCACAAGGTCGGATGTGAGATTCCTGATATAAGTGGGCGATTTTCATGGTCCCAGATTTTGTATGCTGTTGTTTTTTATACCCTGATATACCAAGGTTCCTGATACAACAAGGTCATTTCCATGGTCTCAAACACCTTGTTACAATGAAGTTTCACTGTATTGTTGATTTATCTATTTTAACACAACACCCAAGAATAAAAATTAACTCTATGGTAACAATCATTTTTCTTCCTTTCACTTTGCAAACCCAACAGCAAAAATAGATCACAATAAATCACATGTGCAAAATATTTTCAGAAAATTTTAATCTGTAAAATAAAGAAATATATACACCAGCATAGAATCACATTTAAGGAAAGCACTGCACAACAACCCAAAAAGATCAGAATAGAAAAGAAATTCCCATCCTATTGCATACCAGTACATTATGATTGCATCATGTATAAAGTACATAATTTGTCAAAAAAAAGCATGGGCCAGTAAGTGGAATGGTTCAAATGATATCAAACACTGGTCACATATGATCAAATATCTACAAATCTACAAGAAATTAAAAACAAAAAACATGGATTGTCAAAACCACTTCGTCTAAATTCATGACACACATGCAAAGATACCTACAGCATAACCTTAGGTGGCATGAATAATTAATCTATCAAAGAACAAATTGAAATGTAAAATTGTGAATATATGGACAATTCAAAGGATGAACATGTACTCAGTTTGAAAGAAGTTTATGCTCTTGCATAGGGCAGATATAAAAATTTCAGTTCTGCTTTCAAACCTTTAAAACATATATTCATTGAATTATTAAGCATTATTAGTATGTATCCAAATGTGTCAAAAGGATAAATAGGCTCATCTATTCCAACACAAACAGTGTAACTATTTGTCTTGATTTCTTATTGTATCATGATTTGAAAATAGCCTGCATATGGACATGTGCTGTAATCAAAGTGATATAATTGAATTTGTATCGTCAATATCGTAAGATAAATGGTAAAAAAATCTATTCAGACAAAATGTGTTGAGTACTCTTTCTTTATCAATACTATGGGTTAAATGCTATAGTGTGGATAAATATTTCAGAAATACAAAAAAAATGTAATTTTGTCTGATATCTACAGAGAAGAAAGGTTTTCTATTAGAATCTCCACATATCACAGCCCATGATTAACACAACACTATCCGTAAAAACAAAACTTATAGCTATATTTGGAATCAAAGTCTGCATAATCAAATAAACTATGAATAATGAATTAATGTAATACATTGTACAGTCAACATTGTCTAAGGGGGTGTTGTTCAAAATCAACTGCAACTTTGCAAATTGTAACACGCATTTTCATTTGCGTACGGTATGCGCATTTAAATAGATATGTATAAAATAATGATTTTGATTGACGCGTTCTGATCAACTGCAACTTGCGATCAATTGCAAGTTTTGAGCAACAACCCCTTAGTCTACAATCACATAAGTTGAATAATGAAATAAATCAAAGATAATCAAAGAGAGTTGTCTTACGATGTGCAAACATAGACCATAGGTTGAATGACATTTCGGCTGCTGTTCACTGCTAGTGCCAGTCTTCATCAGACTATAAAGAGCATACACCGCGCTGCCAGCATCTTATATATCGGTGGGAATTGCCCAGAGCAAGAGGGTATACACTATTAATGTCATTATGGTCTGATGACAGCTGGCAGTTTACAGCAGCCGAAATGTCACTGGCTACATTATACAATTGCACATCATGAGACAACTAATCCACTCTCTTTGATTATTTTCTACGGACGAATCGGTTATTCCCATAATTCAGAGGTGTTTTCAACTCGTCTTTTCATTATATTCTCTTGTTTTTCTCATCATACAGTAAGTCAACTTTTCTTTCTCATACATCAAAGCCTTAACTTCCTTCCCAACAGGTTCGATTTTAGCAATGTTGACTGTAATTGCAAATGCTACCACAATTGAGCCCCTTGTAAGCTAGTGAAAACAGTTTGCAAGTATGTTCACATAACTTTTGCAAGTGCGTTCACATAACCGTTGTAAGTGTTTCCACAAGACCTTTGCAAGTGTGTTCACATTATAACTGTTACGAGTGTGTTCGCATAATCTTTGCAACTGAGTTCACATAACCTTTGCAAACTAGTGAATAGTTTTTTTCTAGATTACTCACAAATTTCGAAGTTGCTCACAGAAGATAGTGAGAGAAACAAATAATCTCTTGCAATCTATGAATAATTTGTGAAATGTAAAAAATAAATATGGTAAAAAAAGGAACACTGGAATATAAAATCATGATGAAAATAAGGAACCATTCAGTTCCCTAAAATTGTTTTTCATGTATAAAACGATAATAAGTTCAAATTCATGTAGAGAACACTACATTCATTGGTCAAGAAATCTGTGGAATAATGATGCTATAAATTATAAGAAAAACCAAAACTTTAGTTCTTCAAACACAAAATGTATATCTTACATTAATCTACTGTGTTTAGAGCAAATGTTTCAATTTTTCTTGTTTCCAAAATAACACAAATGAAAAATTGCCTGAAGGTTTCACTCGTGGATGAATGAGAAGGCTTCAAGATACAACGAGTTATCTTTCTTGGAAATGTGAGTCATCCTAAAAAGGTCCTACCTACTCTCGACAATTCAATGAGCATGTTCTCATCATCTTCAGGAGAAAACAAACCCTGTATTTGGATCATCTAATCTTGAATTTACTTGTTCTCCCCAAAAAAATGAGAAAATGCTGATGAAAAAGTTCATAGTGGGTAGGTCCTTTTCAAGGCCTCTCACATTTCTAAAAAACTTTTTCCTTTTCAAGGCCTTTCACATTTCTAAAAAAATCGTACCATGAAGCCTTCTAATCCACACAGATGAACTTTCATAATCACGTAAATTAAAGGATATCGAAGGTCAAAAATATAATTTGCATACCCACGGAGCCTAATCCCAAGTAAGGCCCTGTGAGTGGCTTCTTGACGAATGCATTCGCATTATTTGTGTGCACGTCCCTTTCTCTTAAACGTGTTTTTAAAGTCAGTCCGTCATGATCGACATGACTTCCGGTTAAGAGCCAACCTGTCCGTTGCCATTTTGATTGCGAAGATTGCCGAGCAGAAAAATCACAGGTTTCTTTTACCTTGAATAGCGAGTGAGCAAGCTTTATTTCGCTAGTTCACAGCTCGGTAGTCGCAAACGTATGTGTTCCGCATGTTTTTAGAAACAATCGAAGCCAAAGAGGGGACAAATCAAAATACATGCGACGATAACAAACATCGGAAAGTCGTACAAAGTGTTCCGAGCTTCTGAGCTTGGCGAGGTGCGTAAGCAAGAAAATGTTTAAATATCGTTGTTGCCAATACGCAACACGCCGTCCGTTCGCGCTCGCAACCGCAAGTCCTGTCGATCATGACGGACTGACTTTAATATTAGGACACGTTTAGGATAATTGGTTTTGTGTATACTACCGACTAGCAAATTTCTATTTTTGGTCTCAGATAACCATTAGAATTGTTGGCAATTTAAATAAAATCTGATGAACTCAATCTTCGAAAACGTTATCTTCATCGAAAGATTCATTCTGGACGTGTAGCAGATGCCTGTAGTAAGGGTTGACGTCTAGCTTGCATTCCGCACACGGGAACTCTTTCTTGAAGAATGGTTCATACCTGTTGCAAGAAAAAAAAAGTTAAAACATATAGAATGAATATCATGGTACATGTACTTTGTAATAAGGGTTGACATCTAACTTGCATTCTGCACACGGGAACTCTTTCTTGAAGAATGGTTCATACCTGTTGCAAGAAAAAAAGTGAGAATATATAAAAAGAATATCATAGTACTTTGTAGCAAGGGTTGACGTCTAACTTACAGTCCGCACATGGGAATTCTTTCTTGAAGAATGGTTCATACCTGTTGCAAGAAAAAAAAGTAAAAATATATAGAATGAATATCGTGGTACTTTGTAGTAAGGGTTGACATCTAATTTGCAGTCCGCACATGGGAACTCCTTAGTGAAAAATGGTTCATACCTGTGGAAAGAAAGAAAATGAAAAATAAAACAGCGAATTTGTAACAAATCTAAATCTACCATATTACCAGGGCGGTGTTTCACCAAGCTTTTGTCCTATAATCTTAGGAGTATGCAGTGCAGTAACTGATTTAAAGGTTTTCATTATCAACCTCATTTGTAACAAGCTAATTTGGGCTTGTTTCAAAGCCTGTCATCCAGAAAGTATTTAAACGNCTTCTGAGCTTGGCGAGGTGCGTAAGCAAGAAAATGTTTAAATATCGTTGTTGCCAATACGCAACACGCCGTCCGTTCGCGCTCGCAACCGCAAGTCCTGTCGATCATGACGGACTGACTTTAATATTAGGACACGTTTAGGATAATTGGTTTTGTGTATACTACCGACGAGCAAATTTCTATTTTTGGTCTCAGATAACCATTAGAATTTAGATAAAATCTGATGAACTCAATCCTCAAAAACGTTATCTTCATCAAAAGATTCATTCTGGACGTGTAGTAGATGCCTGTAGTGAGGGTTGACATCTAACTTGCACTCTGCACACGGGAACTCTTTCTTGAAGAATGGTTCATACCTGTTGCAAGAAATTAAATGTAAAAATATATAAAAAGAAAATCATGAAACTTTGTAGTAAGGGTTGACGTCTAACTTGCAGTCCGCACATGGGAACTCTTTCTTGAAGAATGGTTCATATCTGTTGCAAGAAATTAAATGTAAAAATATATAAAAAGAATATCATAGTACTTTGTAGCAACGGTTGACGTCTAACTTGCAGTCTGCACATGGGAACTCTTTGGTGAATAATTGTTCATACCTGTGGAAAGAAAAAAAGTTTAGATATATCAAAAGAAAATCATGAAACTTTGCAGAAGGGTTGACATCTAACTTGCAGTCCGCACATGGGAACTCTTTCTTGAAGAATGGCTCATACCTGTTGCAAGAAAGAAAATGAAAATAAAACAGCAAATTTATAACAAATCTAAATTCATTATGTTACCAAGGGTGTGTTTCACCAAGCTTTTGTCCTATAATCTTAGGAGTATGTAGTGCAGTGACTGATTTTAGTCTTTATGAAAGGTTTTCATTATTAACCTCATTTGTAACAAGCTTATTTGGGCTTCTGTCAAAGCCTGTCATCCAGAAAGTATTTAAACAATAACATCAGGTCTAGTTGCAATGTGGCCCTATCTATAATACAGGTTGACTGGGACCATGGAACCAAAGGGGGGGGGGGGGTCATTGAATATATGCAAGCCTATGGGAGTGTGCAAAAGTTGTAAAACATTACCCCCGCTAAGGTAGCCCCTCTCCCCACTTTCTTAATTATTCCACAGTTCCTGGTTAAAGACATTGTCTTTTAGTCGAATCTATAAAATTCTGAAATCAAGATGTTATTACTTTCAAATTGATGAAAATCAATAATGAATGGAAAAAGAAGGAAACTATACAGGCACTAGCAGGATATCTATGAATATTGAATAAAGCGTTCACTGTCACTTTACTAATGCACAGTGTGCTTTACGAAGGTTATATTTCTAATTTCACTGTTTTTAAACACTAAACTTTGATTTTGAAACCTAATATTTTCCCAACTTAGTTTATGTACACTATCAACCATTTAGATAGCATTTAAAATCTGACAGTTGAGAATTTTTTAGACAAAAACAATGTTGAACAATGTCTTCAAGAAAATGTTTGCCCCCAATAAAAGGGTAATACAGTGGAACCTCGTTATAAAGAGGTTGGATGTAGCGAGATACCTGTTATAACTAGGTGATTTTATTGGTCCAAGCTCTATATAGTTCTTTGTTTTTTTACCCTGATATACTGAGTAACCTGATATAACAAGGTAATTTTCATGATCCCAAGGATCTCGTTATAAAGAGATTTCACTGTAGTTACTCTTGTGCATTTTCAGACAACACACCACATTTCACCAATTCCACTGTACCTTACCAGAAATTAACAGCTAGATTCCTTCCTTCAATCTCATTTGGGTAAGACTGGACCTCATGCCACCAGAATGCAGGCATGAAGAGAATGTCGCCCTCTGTCAGGGTGCAGTTCAAAGGTCGGGCTTCGGCAAATTCTGGAAATCTCTGATGATACAAAATGAAGGCAAAAATTGAAATTCAGAATAGTTTCAAGAGCATCTTAGATGAAGATACAGTCCAACCTCATTACAAAAAGCATTGACATAACAGGCTCCTGAAATAAGGAACAACAGCTCTTTATCGATTGAATGATTTTTGTGTTGGGTAGATAAATAATTGAAACAATTCTTGCCTTATCCCAACATGGATAAAAACTAATTGACAGTGCTGTAACGAGAAGCTGTGAAAAAAATTCACAGACATTCTCGTGTAGGAATCAAACCCACAATCTCCTGATGGCTAGACAGGTGTCTTACCACTAGACCACTGAGAGCCGATGGTAGTGGTGGGCTTGGTTCATGTTATAGTAGTAGGTACTGCATACATATCAATCTAATTATTTTTTTTTATTCACCTACCCAACACAAAAAATCAACATTTCAGGCACAAGGGGAGGGGGCTATTCATTGCTTGGCAACAATATTCATTTTTGACAAAGGATTAAGGGCAGCCACTAGCTTTTCTCTCAGGGGATATGTTTCAATAATTTTCAGACAAGTGTTTCTCACTCTTTTGACCTTATTCACCAATAAGGTTGAGCTCGGATTCTGAAAGGCGGCATTTGCATCCTGCCTATTGACGACCATGATCCTGTGAGTCCTTTTCTGTGGATAAAAGCTTCTTTCAAAATAGGATCAAAGTAACTCTTTGCTAATGAACTAAAAGGATTTAGGTGTCACTTAGATAATTACATAATAGTGGTTCTGAAGAGCATATAGAGTGTTTCATACATTATTATCTTTCAAAACACATCAAAATATGAAACAAATATTCTGTGAAACCACTGGTTCAACCAATATTTTACAAACCTGATAATCAGGCTCCTGTATATCCACAGGAGACATCACCATCGAAGTGCTATCCATCAGCTTCTTCCGCCGAAAACTCTGAGTGACTGGATCAAAGCCTAGCATGGCCTCTGGAATGTGAGCTTCGTAGAGCTGTGTGTTATTGTGGGGTTCAAAGAGTATCACCTCCTTCCTGCCTCGCAGCTGAAAATTAACAGAGAAATATTTCAAAATCAGATTTTTTTTCTTCAAACATTTACCTCAGGATGGTATCCAAAGAAGGTTGAAAATGTTTGTGACCTCTCATTTGCAAAAGTATGCAGCCAAGAACAATTCTTGTAACAACGGGGAAATACTTTCTTTGGTGTGCATATAACCATTTTGAAGGCTTCAGTGGAAGTTGTTAAGTTCGTCCATTTTTTTCCATTCTGCTCGAAATGTTTTCCCTTTTTTGACGTCACAATACAATTCACTTTTCGTACTCCGTTCGCATTTCGTTCGTCAAACCCGCACGTTCCAGGCTTGATAATGCCTTCGTGATTCTTCTTTAAACAATCTTCCTGTCCTGAATTTTAATAAACAATACCCGGCACAGGAAGTTATTGAAAATATCAAAGTGAAGTTTTGTCGTAAACTATACAATAGGACAAATGGGGATAAGGGATTCCTCGCATGAGTAAAAAAAGTGGGGCCAATTGCATGAAACGGTCTTAGCTATCCTCTTCCTGCTGTTAAAGACGTCTTAACTTCTTGTGCCGCCCTCTTAAAGAAGACGCAAACGTGGGTACGTCTATGTTAAGATGATGGCACAATCAGTTAAGACGTCTTAGCAAGAAGAGGATAGCTAAGACCATTTCATGCAATTGGCCCCAGGACTACGAGTGACTATTCCCTCCCCTACAAAAATAAGCTTAAACAACATTCCTGTCTAGAGGCCTGTTACTTAACACTTGCAATTGATGAAAACTTTACAGTTTAACAAGTGGAATGGCTTCTCATCATCACAATTTCATAGATCTTAAAGTGCAAGGCAGAATATTTTATTAGCCGTTATCACTACAAAATACCAAAACAATATATATGATCCAGTGATCCCAAATCGATTACATTGTCCTGAGATTTATAGTGATGAAAAGATCCTTTTACACAAAACATTTTGCCATAAAAATATCTGAATATGAAAAAACAGAGAATGTAAAATAGAATAGAACATTTTTTTTTCTTTATCGTAAAGACATAATAAACATGAAAATACAAGATAACATAGTGAAAAATAAATAATAAATTCAGCTACTACCTTCAGCATAAAAAAAATTATAGCAAAAAAATGTTATTTAGGGCACAAAAGTTTTATGAACTGCAGCCCTGGGGAACTAAAAAAACTGACTTGCATTGTACCATTAATTACAAATTGTCACCAATGATAAGTTTTATGCAAAAGGCCTCTGAATCTGTTAGTGGTCATCAATAATAACCATGACAGCAGAGGCCCCTGAATGTTTTAATTACCTGACACAAGAAGTTATCAAAAGGATCAAAATGGAGTTTCCCGAGGGTGTTTCCATCGCTGAGCCAGATGTTGAGATGCCGTCGATCCAGGACATCCTTGATGAAGACAGGTTCCTCAACATCCTCCTCCAGCTGAGGAAAGTGCGCTGGGATGGAGGAGTACTCAAGATAGGACGAGACTCTCGGTTTCTCTCCAGTCCTAGAAAGGAAGTGATTTGCAAAACAGCATTCATATAAAAATAGCAATATCTTACAGACTACAGCCCCAGTTGCGTAGAAGCCCTGAAGCAACATGATTCTACAGGATTCTGTTTCGTCCAGTTGAGTCTTTTGTGATCAGAGATTTGTGTCCCTATTTGTTCATGGGCAGCTAATGAGGATAAGCAGGACTCGACTGGACAAAGAGTCATCATGAATTGTGTTGCTTTTGGACTCATATGTGACTGAGGCTTAACTTAAAAATGAAATTTGGTTTGAGCCAGATGATGTTGAGGTATCATCAGTCAAGAGCATCCTTGATGAATACAGGTTTCAAGATATCCTCCTCTATCCAGGTATTAAAATAGGAAACTCTTGGTTTTTCCTTAGCATTGTATGGAAGTGATTCAACAAAGAAAAGTTGTAAGAGGTATTAAGCAGATAATGCTCTTTAAACCATCTGACCAGGGCGGTGTTTCACAAAGTCATTCTAAGAGTTAAAAATTACTTTTAGAAAGACTAGAGGGTTTTTAATGAGTGATGTACTCATTTACATTCTCATTAATTCAGCACAAGAATGGTTACCAGTCGTTCTTAACGTGATTCTTAGAGTTGTTCATAACTTGGTGAAACACCATCATTGTAACTCAAGAGTCAAAGTGAAATTTAAGTGGATACATTTTGTTTTACCAGTGCTTGAGAAGAAATATTAAGAAAAATAAATTTTCAAAGTTTGTTAACATCTTATAAAAATAATTCTTTGAAAGGCATCTGACAAAGTGAGCTTTAATTTATTGTATGAATTTGTAGATTTAGGGACCGAGGAATGCTTATCGCACTCTTGGGGATCCAAAATGAATAGCATCAAATTCCAATATCTTTCTTCTATTTTGGATTATACCTTTTGCTTGTTCTTTTGATTCATTTTACAATGCCCATTTCAAGAATGTCAACCAAGATTCTATGTACCTTTTCTTTGGTCCAACTTTGCTGGCATTCTGAATCATGTCCAGAAACTCTGAAAACTTTACATTCTGTGTGGCTGGTCTGACAACTACAAGATCAGGATAGAGCAACTGTCTTGAAACCTCCTCTGGAACTGAAAACTGATTGAAATCTTCCCACAAAGAAGCAGACTCAACACCTTCAAAGATTCCATCAGGAGCAAGCTTAATGTGAACTGATTTCTCACCGTACATCGAGCGGAGATATTCCATCGTCCATTTCCTGTAAGCCGGCCAGTGAGCGGCTCCGTTCGGAATAACGACCGGGCGGGAACGTTTAAGATAGTAGTTTAAGAAGTCTTCTTTGGTAGGGGTAGGAATTCGCTCACATTCAGCGATCGGTGTTTTTGACTTTGTGTATTTTTTGGTTGCACGAACCTTCGAATCCGTGTTTTCAAGAAGAGTTTCTGGGCAGTCCCTTTTCGAGCTCTCTTCATCATCTAAACTGTAAGAAGGCTTTTCTTTGAGACACTTTTCTTCTTTACTAACTGCACTGTCTTTGTCGCTCGCTTTCCCTGAACAATAACCACCATTTTCCTTTTCTTTTCCGTAAGAAATATCCATCATCTTTTGACTCTCTGTGAGGAAGCGCATGTAGAACATGGTATCAAGGATCTCCTTTCTATGAAGGCCCTCTATAGACAGCTCTCCACCGACATCTAGATAAGTATGGCACTTCATATTGATGAATTCCAACAAGAGTTTTGTCGAAATTGGACCACGATATGCTTCACCAGATAAAAATGATTTTGGTGGAGCAAGCAAACAAGAACGATCTTTCTTCACCCTTGGAAACACTATCACACCATCCTTTATCCCAAAATCAAAATTCTCAATTCTTACACGATCATCATTCTCATCAATCGGTTCCTCAAGAATGCCCAACATCACTCTGGTCTCGAGCGGTTTCTTGCTTTGTTCAGCCCCCGTGTCTCCGGGCGTTCCAGCGCGGGTCTCCGCAGGTTGAAACAACTGATTGATTTCTTCTGCAGTTTCTAATAAATGTTCGCTTTCTGTGGGAAATAATGCAATGACGCATTTTTCTGCTGCTTCTCTTCGAATTTCAGAAACTGTAATTGTTGGTAAAATACCTCTGGCAATCCGGAGGAGAAGAAAAAGTGAAAACAACTTCACGGTCACGTTCAGCACTCTAGCACTAGCAGCCGCCATGATTGAATATGTGTGTTGATTGCGCAAGCGCGCTGAGCTGGCAGACGTTGATTGAGCGGAGTTGGATGCCAGTGGATGCATCGTGATGCTACTCATGCATCACTCACAATGGCACATCTAAAATTGTCATCGTTTTGGGGATTTGGGACTAATTTTTTATGCACGCCCTTCATGCCATCATTACCATCATCAGCACCATTATCGTTATTACTATCCTCCTCCTCCCTCCTCCTCTTCCTCTTCCTCCTCTTCCTCCTCTTCCTCCT